>QKYT01000468.1:20215-46597 GCA_003550305.1 Glomus cerebriforme | reverse complement strand
AAAAAAAAAACGATTTAGTGTGTATCAAAAAATCGTACTAATGTGTGGATTTTATAAATATTATTATAACGTAATGAACCCGAATGAAACTTGAATTTTTTAATAAAAAAGGCAAGTACTATAAATATATTCGGAAAGTATTTCTGTATCATTGTTGGTTTTTATAGATTTTTATAGTAGATATATATACTCATATTAATAGTCTTTTCCATCAAAATTCAGAAGGAAAATTTCCGGATTTACTACCATATTATCAGTTATAGACTTAATATCAGCCATAGTGAAATGGAAAAAAATTTTTTTTTGATTTAACTAAAAAAGGACTAGAGCGTTATTTAAAATTCCTATTATTCCTATTATTATTTTTAGCCCTTGACAGAGTCTTTGTAAAAATAAAATAGATACAGTACAATTGTACAAATTCCTTATTTAGATTGAATGGACAATTTTGGAATTTTGTAACTTCATTTAATAGGAAAAACAATCCCGATGTTACGTTAAATTGATATACTATGAACTTTTTATCATTATATTTAAATATAAAAACAATAACTGACCAATTTTGTACAATTTTATTTTATTAATGTGAAATAAGTACACTATATATATATACTAAAAAGTCCTTTGTACCTATGAATTATTTGTCATTTGGACATTTTTACAATATAAAGTTATATATAATAAACCATTTATTTGATTTTATATCATTTGGTTTTTAAATTTTTTTTTACCATCTTTTTTAGTCAACCGACGCTAAATTGATGATCGTTTTTTATTTTTCTTTCCTAAAAAAATTGATGCTACTTCATAAAATGATAAAGGTTGTTGTAAAACACCAATATCCCCATCTGGTTCTAGCCTCACAATATTATATTGTTGTTCCATTTTAATTTCATCTCGAACGTTCTTTAATGGCATATTTGCCAACATTCCATTAGAAGCTCTTAATATAATGTCTTCGCTGGATATTGAAGTTTCTGAAATGTGACTTATTGGTCTTTCTATATCAACTTCTGAACCTTCTCCATTTGTAGGATTATCCAATTTTACTAGGTCAAAAGTTATTAAATATAATAAGGCAATAATAACGATGATTTGTATTGTGCGACTGATAGTTGAATCATTTAATGTTACGATGTTTATATTGTTTATATGTAATATTGATGTTATTGAGATACGTAACGCATCCCATATTATTGATTTAGAGGAGAAAGGAATATGTTGATCGGTTTGTGATGAATTTGCAATCCTTCTTGTGTATCGAACGAAACGAAATGCAACGTAAGCAACTATCAGAAGATCGGTTATAATTGCTGCCAAAAGAAATATCCTTCCGTTATTTATGTTATTATCACATTCTGCTTCAAATGTTATTTGTGGTCGTAGGAATGCAATGTATATTATCTATATAAATACAAGTATATATATATATATATATATATATATTCGTTAATTATATTTATATACAGTATAATAAAGAATATTTTCATAATTTTATAACTTACATAAAATAAACTTCTCGTTAAAAGTAATACACATCCGAAATAATCATGCTTTTTAGATTTTGCAAATTGTCTTAGCTTCCAGACTAAGAATATCATGACTAATTCTGAGAATGTGAATTCCATTATCATTTGTAAATACGTAGCAACCAAACAACTTGACAAAGATATGGTATTATTTGTTGCAATAAGTAATCCAACGTTGGATATACCGAACAAGAGACCACTTATATTTAAAATGATTTTTATCGTACTTGAAGATTTTGAAACATGCGTTCGATAAATTAAGATCGATTTAACAAGAGTATGTATAGAAGCCTAAACAAATGTAAAAGAAAAAATTATAAAAAAAGAAAGAGAAGAGAAGGTTCCGAGCGTTAGAGAGAACAGAAATCTCACCATAATCATCAATAGTGTAAGTATTAATAAATTGATGAACTCAATCTTTTTATCCATGATTCTATGATTTGAAAATCTTATTATTAGAGGTTGAAAATTTTTTCCAGAAAAATATTCCTCGTAACGTTAATTTTTTTTTTTGTTTTTAAAAAAAAAAATAAAGGATTTTTGATTTTCACTCATTTATATATGATTTGAACAATACTGAATAATCACAAACAATAGATAAATTTCTCTAGGATGTAAGATATGTACGTAAAGGTTTCAGTCGATTTATTAATTTTATATTTAAAAATCAAATTTTTTTTTTATCCTTACAATTTAAGAATTCTGACCGATTTTCTAAAAATAGTCTTGCATATATATAAAGTTTTAATTTTTAAATTAATGTTATTTGCAAAAAAAAAAAAAACGAAAGAAAAGAAATAAAAGATAAATAATTTTGAAACTTTTAAAAGATAATATTTTCTAAATAAAAAAAACAAAAAAAATTATTTTACGCAGTACAGCAGTACAGTAATCTATGATGCTTATTCTATTTACAAGATTTTACCTGCTTTCTATTTAAGGAGGTGTCTCACCATCTCACACACAGATATGAAACAGGTTTTATTAAAGAATTTCTAAAATTGGATTTTGTAATCGGAATTTTTAGAATATGTCGTGATTAGGTCGATCAAAATTTTGATTGGCTTATAAATAATATACTATATCAAACGAAAAATCGCCAAATTTCTTTAAAAAGAATTTGTATAATTGTTAAATAATTAGAAATTTATGTTATATAATTATATATATTACATTGGCTAATCATTCATTATGTGATGGTTTATTAAAAAATCATTATTAAATCAAAGATCATGTCATGTATCCTTATTCGGATTAACAAAATGCATTTTAGTCAAAATCTTTAAAAATTATTCTTTTTTACAAATGGAGTCTGATTTAGGGAGTTTCGGAGGTTTCATCGTATTAAATTTTCTTTTTTTTTTTTTTAAAAAAAAAAAAGAAAGAATAAGTTTCGAAAATTCCAGCAATTTAGATATCTGTTTCATTTATTTATAAAGATTCATTTGATTTCGTATAAATGTTCATTTATTTAATTCGATTTCTTTTATTAAACATCTTTATATTACGAATGGATAACATCTGATCCATTTATTCTCAATTCGTACTTATAATCATTTTTAACCTTTACAATTTGAGGAATATCTATGATGTTATTATTACGCAAGTATTATACTTTACTTTATGAAATGAATTTATAATAAATAAAGTTGAAAGCTTCTGTATGATTTTATGTACAGTATAAGAAACAAATTAAACAATATTATGAATTTAAATTATAAAATGATTGAAAAAAATAAACATAGCAATACGAAAAGGAAAAAAAAAGCCCAGACACGCATACATAATTCATCTATTTACACAAGTTGTAAAAGATCGATATCTCGATAAATATTATAAGACAATATAATTTATACAATATCAAAGATAAATCGTATTATTTGATTGATATTTCCTATTCTGGTAACCCTCTTTCTTTTTTTAAGACGCGTTATGTTTAAAAATAAATGATCGACAACAAATATCACGGGTCACATGTGCTTGACATAAGACAATCATTGTTTATACTTTCTAAGAAAGAATATGGTTGGTGAAAAGCATTTAAAGTTTTAAATGCGTTAAAGGTTGAAAGCATATTAGCACATTGGGCTTCAAAGCCTTCAATCAATAATCTGTTGTGGAACTTGTTTCTTTAAAACATTTTCTTCTCGTTTTTAAACTCAGTAATTTGAGCCAACTTTAATAAATAATTGGCCAGAGTTTTAAAAATTTTATTGGCCGAGTAGTTAATCTTAATTCTGGTCAAAATTTTTAATTAGGAGTTACAAAAAACAAAATACTAGTATTGGCTTAGGATTGTGCACACGGAAATGTACGATTAAGGAAGCTACATCCAGTAATGTACTGTATATCACACACTTTAAAAAAAATTTTTCCTCAAGGTACTTAAAGAAAAAAGTGACAAATATTTACACGTTTCACCAGTATTATGCCATAACTTCTAATTTATTATAAATAAGCATGTAAGATTGTACACTCCATGTGTACAATCATAACCCTAAAATAGAGTTGATATTGTTAGTACTATTAAAACAAAACAACACAACTCCATGAATACTAAGTTTACCTAACGTTTTAAAATTTTTAAAAATTCTTTAAATACATATCCGTATATATAGTAACATTAATGAAATTACAATAAAACCTTAATTAAACTAGCGAGTCTATATTAGACAAACAATGAATTTGTTTAAAAAGGAAATGATACGATCCACGTGAACTTTGAAAACGATGAACTTCATTATATAAAATACAGTATATATCTTAAATTTTTATAATTCTCTTTTTTTTAAAAAAAATATTCTTTGCCTCTTTGGATAAGATTCCGGTTAGGTTTCATCCCTAGTTAGAATTTATTTCAATTAATTATGTTTACTGTTTATAATTGAACATATATACGTAATACTCTTCTACTGTGTCAAAAAATCATTTAATTTTATATGTTATTAAATCTCATTCAACTAATAATTTATATAGTGCATATCTACAGTATTTTATTAAGAGAAAAAATCCATAGATTTCACCCCAGGTTATACTTGCCGCCCATATTGATGGGAATGGAAGAATCTTTAACTGGTCTTTATGCTTTAATAAATAAATATAAATGCATTTTTGTGAACAGGGACAGCGATCAAAAATCGTCAAATAATCACTAATAAGTATCATTTATCCATTTTAAGATAATAGCGCAAAGATGAATCAACTTAACATGACATGATTTCACAAAAAGAAAAAAAGGTATGATCTACGTTATTAATTTTTTAAACTTTATAGAAGCAAATAAGTTATGAGGCATTATCAGTAAATTACATAGCATTCGAGCTTGTGCAAGAAGGCAGCCATCTCTAGGTTAGTATGGCAGAATAATTTCAGCTATATTTCCTATCAGTTATATATCACGATGAAAAAAAATCAGGATAGCGCACTTTCATATAAGGAAAGGCAAAATTACTTCAAAAAGTGGCATATATTTATTAAGAATGTAATCATCACTCATATATATACTGCAAAGTGTAAGTAATGTGAATGCGATTCCTTGAAAAAAAACATGCCCTCGAATGATTATCTTTGATTCAGAAGTTAACCGTACAAATTAACGCTCTTGCAATTTTAGCGAATCAGAGACTCATGTCATGAAGAATCTTTATGGTTAGCACCTCTTTTTTGTGTGACAGGTTTGTGGTGTATTAGCCACAAATTTAATTTGCCCAGAATTACGTTTGAATTATAATCTCAGAAATTATTTATATATATGAATATAATGCATAAAATTTTTTAATTTTTTATTTTATAACGGAAAATATGTAAACATTAAAATTGTAAGTATTTTTAAAAGTTATTTCAAATCACGTGATCGAACACGGCTTTAGACACCCCTATGGTGAGTGATATGTTCAATCAACTGCGTATTGCATGGGCATGTGATCATTTTAACTAGATTGATGCCATGATATAATCAAATTTTTATTTATATTTTTATTGACAACTTATAATTAAAGCAGATAAATAAATACACCTAAGCTTTTCCATATCACATATCAAGGATAATAATTTCCGGATCTGAATTCATAAAAAAATTGACTCAAAAGATCATCAGATTGTGACTTATAAAACTACATCTAATCAGCCAATGATCTAATAAATTTTCATGCGTTAAAATATTTTATTAACGGGAAAAATATAATTATGAAGAAGATCTTATTTCAGAGGTAAACCTGCTTTTTTATGCAACTTATAAAGTAAACTTTATAATAAAATCTTTCTGCCGTATGATTTATTAGTATTGTTGTAGCCCAAACCGCCAAACGTAACCATGTCCCGAATCCGACTTGGGATATCCCAAATCAAACTTGTGACAATCCTATGTCCGAAATTTAACCATATCCCAAACAAAACTAGTAAATTTTAAATGTTTAAGACGTCTCAAACTACCATTTAAGACTGGGTTAGTTTGGGACATGGTCAAGTTTCGGATATAAGGTTTTCCCAAGTTTGATTTGGGACATGGTAGTGTTTGGGCTACAACAGTATTAAAGAAAATGTAGATCTTAGATGGATTTTATATAAACTTAAATATAATTATTTATTAACAATAATTTAGGGTGAATCGAAAGAATTAGCAAATAATTATTTTACATCATTCAACAATAGTACAAAAGAAGTCATAATGACATGACTGCGCGACATCGAGAACAAAAATACTTTGTACAAAGTTACTGATATAAGGATAACATCGATTTTTAAATCAAGTTACAGTAATTACGTTAATTATGAGATTAAGTAGCTTCTTAAAAATCAAAATCTAATATAATAACACGAGAAATATTAAATTTCTCTTAAATCAAATTTCTTTAAGAAATCTGGATTGTTTATTCATATAAGATATATCTGTCACTAAATTTTCTTGAATTATATTTTGATTCAGATAATCATCCCGATTAATTCTCTCAAAATTGTCATAATCTAAAAATAAGATGTTTCGAATGGATTAACAGATTTAATTTCTGTTCAGGAAAATTTAAAATACTTGAAATAATCCGGTGGAGATTTGAAACTTCAATAATGATTATTTATCACTAAATAGTACCAAAAATATAAATTTGATTAGATTATGATGATGATTTTGCTGTTTCATCATTATTTTTTATTCAATAAAACGGTTTGACTTTACTATGCATTTTAGAACTATAATTTTTTTTTTCTGTTATTAACTTGGATGGAAATTATTTGCATCCGGAAGCAATTTAAAATAGATGAAGAATGTTTCATATATAGAATAAATGAATGGGATGAAAATAAATCAAGAAGAATTATATTATAATGAATATAAAAAAAATAAAGAAAAAAAAGAATTTTACAATATGGACACTTAAATCCCGTATATTCCTAATAAAATGAACAATAACTATAATAATTATTTCCTAATGATCGAACTATCACACTTTTACTAGATGTGGGTCACATGGCCCTTCATTAATTGGTGATACGTAGCACACTTTCATCCAATCATTCGGTCCAGTGAATAAATTTCATTGTCGCCATATCAGGATATCTCAGACCGCATGTAATAAAAAAAATTGATAAATATGAAACAAGTTTCTTATACAATCATTCATACAACTTTCTCTAATTTTCGATTTATAAGAAAAATCTTTTAATGATAACTGCAGCTTTCAACAAATTTAGCAATTAGAAACTTTACCAAATTTAAGAGAAATTTATTAACAAACAGTTTATGGCGCAGAAATTGATAATTGATTTCTGTTAATGTATCAACAACCAAAATTAAGTTCTAATTTTGGAAAAGGCGCAATAAAACCTGTTTCGTAAAACACTTCTTTAAATAGTAAATAGAGTAAATCATATTTTGGCGCAGTAATCGATGACAAAAGGTAATAATGGATGTAATTTTAGATAATCGGAATTCTCATTAATTTATAGACAAAATTGACACTTTTACTATACATAAATTAAAAAAATTTATTGTTCGCATTGTTTAATTTTAACTATTGTTGAAAAAAAAAAAAATCCTAAAAATTTTTCGTATATAAATGAGTGAGAAATATTCTATTGTTGAATTTCATAATTAAACTCGAAATTGTATAAAAATCATGAACAAAATGATCGAATTCAATTATTTTGTAGTACTTGTGGTATTAATGATTATGGTAAGGCTTAACCATAAATCACATTTTGAATATATATATATATATATATACATATTTTTTAACGATCATTTTTTTTTTCTTTTTCTTTAAATATAAGGCTTCCGTGCATAATCTTATTAAATCATTCTTACTTTACCGTGCGCATATTTTAAAAATATCAAGTACGATAAAAATTATTTTTAATATTTGCGGTCTCGCTTGCGGTATATCCAATATTGGAATAGTTCTGACTATAAATTTTGAGTCTCTATCAAAATGTTTGATTATCACACATTTAGAAATGATATCGGATTTCGCATTTTCAGAATTAGTTATGATTTTCTTAATCTGGAAGCTAAGACAATTTGGAAACCCAGAAAAACATGACTACATCGGATATGGATTACTTTTAATTAGAAGTTTACTCCATGTAAGTTAAATTATTTTAATAAAATATATAAATATTGTATATATAACTTGATATAATTAAAATTATTTTTAGATCACATACGTTACATTCACACGACCACAGATAATATTTGATCCTATTTCATCTAAATGTGATGACAGCGTAAATCATTCCAAGATATTTCTGTTGATTACAGCTATAATTGATCTTCTAATAGATGTTTACGTTGCTTATCGTTTCATTCAATATATAAGAAGTGTGAAATCAAATCATTATGAACAACACTTTCCTTTATACTCTAAATTAATTATGTGGAATTCGTTACGTATCTTGATATCATCGATACACAATATAAATATTATAACATTAAGTCAATTAAATCGTCCTAGTTACACTATCCTAATCATCATTTTTATTTGCTTATCATATGTAATAACTTTTGATGTAGGAAAATCCGATAATCTCATAGGAGAAGGTGGTTCAGAAGATGATCTAGAAAAAATTTCAAACAACATTTCGGAATCTTCAATTTCCAGCAAAAACATTGTATTGAGAGCCTCTAATGGAATGTTAGCAAGCATGCCATTAAGGAACGTTCGTGATGAAATTATTATGGAACAGCAATATAATATTATGAGGATAGAACCAAACTATGATATCCTAATTTCACAACAATCTTTATCATTTTATGAAGTAGCATCAATGATTTTAGGGAACGAGTAATCTTTGATTAAAATAAGTATTCAAATTTAGATGTTATTTAACATCATACATTTATAAATTTTATAAACGACTTATCATTATTTTACATTATATAATTAAATAGAATATCAACGCAATCAATGCAATTGAATATTTTCATTAATGAAATGAAAATGTTATATTATTTTATTATTTTTTATCTAAAATTCTAAATAATGGTTGAAATTATATTTAAAAACAGTAGAAAGAACCAAGTTATTTTCTTGGATATATGAAATTTTCACGGATTAATCGATAAAATTTTTTTTTATTTCACCAAATATAGTCATATAATAAATGATTTGTCTGATACTCTGATCTAACTAAAGATAGTAACTCTACTTTAAAAAAAAAGGTTTTACATGAATAGTAATCACATTATTTACATTATTTGGGTGTCAATTAAAATAAATATAAATTTGTTATAGTCTTTAAGTGTTTTGTAATTTATAATATAGAAGAATATTATATGTCGATTATATAGATGCTATCCAAATTTAAATTCCTATACGCTAAACTGTCGGATCGGATCATCGAGTTCGTTTATTATATATAACAGATTTGGTTACGCAACTTATTTTAGGCAATGTCTTAAATAATTATTATAAAGTTTAACATGAAAATCAAAATCAAAATGATACATACCCTTTGCTGATTAACATGGCTAAGTTAATTATCTACTTTGCAGAAACATGATTTCCTTAATATGCAGTAACTACAAAACAACGGCATATTAACCATATAGTTATCATGCAGTTACTGCATATTAAGGAACCCAAGTTTCTCCAAAGTGGATATGGGATAAAAAATGAATTTATGATAATATTATATTTGTTCTAACTTACCGCGCGTGTGCGGACAAAAATCATAAATTTTTTCTTAAGTAAATTACTCATTCGTGTATTCTAAAGATTCATAAAGTTCCTTTTGCTTAAATTATGCTTTAATTCTAAAATTACAAAAATTATCACGATTTTCATAAACAAACAAAGAAGTTGAGAGTTAGTGTTTCAGACAAAATTAATTATCTAAATTAGGGGTTTGGAGGTTTTGAATAGCTTGTCTTATATTCAAAATATCAGTGAGAATGTATTAGATTATTCAATTACAAATAAAAAAAAAAGTAGCATTACAATTTCCAAAACGCGTGAAATATTAACTGCGGTAAAGATGCAATCAGTTCTTATATGAATGATCTATGATGTCGTCTTTGGGTAATAATATTATAATAGGGCGTCGATCTTTTGGTTTTCCAATAAAAACTTTTTTTTTCGAACCAAATTTTTATTACACGGTTTATAACGTGTAATATATGTAGATGAATTTTTAAGGAATATAATCAATGGCTTAGTATATTTACTGTACATGAATCGATTGAATCGTGATTATGATACTTGAATAAAAAAATATACTGGTCAAATTTAATAGATTTCTGGATTATTCTTTCATTTTAAAAGTTTACAAAGTAAATTTTCGATATAGAAGTGTTTCATATTTGTTTTATTCTATCTATTTATTTATTTGCTTTATTATTATATTTTAAATTTATTTAAGAATTAACTTTAAAATAATACTTATAATACTTTTATAATGTCTTTTATGAACATTGAGTCCCTTTTAACTTAAATCGAGGTTGACTTAATTTGGCGAAAGTTTATATGATTCATAAAGTATTGCTTTTAGATTCATTTTTCAACAAACTGAAGAATGAAAAATAATAAATGCAGTACCAGTTTCAAAAAAAATGGATTTTTATATTTTATATCATATATAATAAGTTAATAATATATTTATACATTTATACATTACAATATTTATAAGTAATATAAATAAATCAAATCAAAATCTGTAATTTCTATACATTATCAATTGCATCAGATTTTTTAGTGGTTAAAGAAAATACAATAAAAATAACACATACGGTTAAAATAGTGATTACTGACAAACCAGCCAGTATCCATATTAATAATAAATTCGCAGCTCTAACTTGACAAGCTGTACGAATTAAAGGAGATGTATAAGGATAATCAGCGGGACAAAAAAATGGAATATCCCCCATTTCATGTATAGTTAAACACATATATAAAACTACATATTAGAAAGATCTTTGTTTAATAATAATTAATAATATTTATACAGTACATATATTAACTTACTAAATATCGTGGTTGTTAAAGTGGTCGCGCTATAAGATATTTAAAAATACATATTAATTTTTTGACATTAAAAATTAAAATTTTTTTAAACAAAAAGAAAATTGTTATTAAGAAATAAATAGTTACGATCCATTAGTATAGGAATTATATCTTGTTTCTCTCGTGTCACAACAAGAACAACAACAACTATATACTACAAATTATATGAATTATTATTAGATATTAACAAAAAAAAAAAGATATAAAATTGAGAAATTAGTTTAACTTACGCAAACCACATATTAGTTGAGCTAAATATCTAATTATATTATTGTATTGAATTAAAAAATTAGTTAAGTTTATATTATTAATGATGTAATAAAATTATACTTACATGTAATCTATAATATGCACTTTTAATTCCCCATTCGTTTGATTAAAAAGAGCAATTTTTGCAATTTCTAAAAAAAATAAAATACTAAATATTAAATTTTTATTAACTTTTAACTTTTATCATTTCTCACCTAATGAAAGGATAGCAAAAGCATATAAACAGAATATTAAAATGACACATATATATGCACACCATCCAAGTTTTGTACGGAGTTTCATTTTGGATTTATTTTAATTAAAATGAGATAAAAATTTTCGCAAATCTTTTTTATAAGAAATTGTTTGATTGTATTTTGACTATTCATATTTATCAAAAAAACAATGAAAATTTTTGTAGCACCATATGTTATTATTTATACAAATTTAGAAATTTACGTAACAATATTCCCCTATCAGATGATTACTGATGAACTCCCCCAGCGTCACCATCAAAAAAAGTACGGACACGTGATATTTACTAATTAAATATGCACGAGCACGTGAAAGAATGTGGCACGCCCGTGATAAATAGGTGCGTGACAAACAATTTTACCACAATTCTTAGTAATTATACCATCCATGCGTCACGCCGGTGACAATTATTTTATGATCACGTGCCCGTACTTTTTTTGATGGTGACGCTGGGGAAGATACAATTTTTGGCCGACATTACATATGGGTTAGATGGGCCAACTCTATTAATGGTCATCGAGTGAAAGTTACGTTTGAAATAAAACAAAAAATATAAAAGTGATTAACGCGCTTGCGGTAAAATATCACTTCACAAGTTTGAAACGACGATACATTTGCCATACCGACGATCAGGGAATATAACGCCGAAAATAGCTGACGATCGCAAATTTAGGCGCAGTAAAATATTTTGGGGTAAAGGGAGAATTTTGGGGAAAAAACAAAGGGAGCAACAATTTTTTTTATTGCTTAAAGAAAACGGAAAACGGGGGAAAGGGTAAAAAATATTTTAATAAAAGCATAGTCGACGTCAATCCAAAACGTAACATCGTAAAGATTGGGGTGTGAGGAAAGTGAGAAAACCGGTTCTTTTGCAACGATAACATGAAGTTTCGAGCGAAAGAAAAATTTCAGGGAAAGGGAGTTGAAGAAATCACGACTCTCTGTTTTTTAAGTTTGTTTTTATTTCTTTACTGAGTTTTAGAGCCACAAAATAATATGTTTTAACAAAAATAAAAAATATTTTCTCATGATCACTTTTGGGCAGAAAGGAATGGGAAAGAGTTTAGATTTATATAAAATTTCTGAAAGAGTCATATTGAATCGCTCTACAATTGAATTGATGTTATTGATACAGTATTATTGATAAATCCTTCTAAATCCTTCAAAATTTTAGTATGGCAAACCGAATAGATATTATAACTTATAAATCACACTACTTAAATTATAATTTATTATGAAAAGTCAAATTTTCTCACAAACAAGTTATCAAACCTAAAATAAACCGACCCAATAATTTAAACAGTCCGAAAAACATTGTAAACAAACCAATAAATCATCTTACTCCTAATGCACCAACACTTTGCAATATAGCACAAGCACTTCCAACAGCAACTCTTCCACCATAACTGGCCATAATCATGGCGGCAATACTTCCTCTGACTATTCCATTAACGCCGAATCCTATTAATCTGACGAGTCCAATAAAAATGGCTGGCACACAATAAATGATAAGTACGACTATAACGATTGTTCCAATAATAAGGCCGTTGTTTATGACAAATTCGAATATAGCATTGTCAGAGAAGAAACTAGCTATAGCGTTGTAGATGTTAGAGATGAAATTGATTATAGAATCATAGATAGGAAATTCAGCCGCAGCCTTTTGAGAGTCGTAAGTGTTGTAAATATCAGAAGTGCCGGAAAGATTAATCTGGTCGCATGTGAGAAATTCATCTATAGTTTCGTAGGCTTCATAAATTTGATAGTAGTTGGCATAAGGGAGTTGTATAGAAAGCCTTTTTGGGGGCTTTACGGAGATAGGAAGACTGGAGACAAGTTGACACGAAATATACAAAGTAATAACAAAAATTGCAACCCTAGAATAAAGGATGATTCTAGAATCGGAGAATGAGGAACAAATACAGTATAAGAGAGTATTATGTAAAGAGGAGAAAGGAGGAGAACTGCTGGAGCTTACCTATTATTTGCCATTTCTACGTTCTTGTGGTTTTAGAAAAATATGATGAGCCTTAGGAACTGTTTATAACCAGAATATAAATACTTTTTTTTTTGTGCGACGATTAATCAGGAGACAAAAAACTTTGTTATACTACGGTTGTGCGCGCTTTTAACTTTTAATCAAGCAGGAAATTTCCTGTTCGATAACATAATGAAAGCTAAAGTGGCGTAATGATCGCCAAAAGTCTAACCTTACTGATTACTATGTTTTTTCCTTTGAGAATTTTTATTGTTGGTTACACAACGTTATAGATAAATAAGATAATACAGACTATTCATTAGTAAATCATACTTAATATTAAAATAATAACAAAAGAAAGAATTTTAGACTTTAAATTTAGTTTTCCACTAACTAAAGATGGTCTCGCAGCCCTACCGGTCCTACCCGGTCTTAAGCCGGTCTTTGATATATTTGGAAAGTAGGACAACCCATTTTTATTCGGTCTTTTATCATTATCCTGTTGAGGGTAATGACACATTTTTTTTGTTATTTTTCCCAATCCGTTCTTGCCAAATAAAATTACTTATATTGCATATGTATTCATTATTAAACATTGGTAATAAAACTCCTGATTTCTATTGGATAGAATAAAAATTTATTAAATAGATTAATTAATTAATTATAAGATATTTACATGTGTGATAAAATGAAAACAAAATCAACTAATTAAATGCTAAAATAAATGATTGAGTTTCTATTTAAAAAATATACATTGTTTTATGCAACTTGTGATGCAATTGTGAGTATTTCTATAGTTTTAAAATATTTTATCTTGTCATTTTCATCTTCGAGTTCAACATCTGTATTACTATCACTATCATACGTTGTTTCACTATTATTGCTTATTACTTTTATATTTTCTTCAATTATTATTTCTTTTTCTTTCTTATTCTCTTTCTTATCTTCTTTCTCATTTTCTTTACTTTTATCTACTTTCTTTTCCATATTTTCATCTTTAATTTTCTCTTTCTCATTCTTAACTACTTCTGATTTTGTTTCTTTCTTTTCCTCTAAATTATCAGGTATATATTTTGCGACTAATTCATAAATCTTTTGTGGAATCAATTCAATTTCGTTACGATATAAAACCATGGTCATCATAACTTCACAAGGAGGCAATAATTTTTCAGGAATTTTTTCAAGAATGTCTTGAGGAAATTCAGCTTCAGGATTTTCAGCAACACTTTTATACATTTTATTAAGTTGATAATGAGTACAATAACCGAGATTAAGATGTACATCCATACGACCAGGACGAATACAAGCAGGATCAAGATGTTCAACGTGGTTTGTTGTCATGATAATTATATTTCCTTCAGACAAAATATGACCATCTAAACATCCCAAAAAAGTTGATAAACTAAAATCCGAAAATTTATCATCTTTTGATTGATTCTTATTTTCTGCTTTAGAATCTTTAGAATCTTTAGTATCTTGCAATAAAGAATAAGAATTTTCTGTTCGTTTATGAAGAACTTTTGATTGAGTATCAACATCTTCAAGTACGATAATTTGATTTTCAGGAACATCACTAAATGCAGCACTTAATTCATTATCATCTTTAATGTTTTTGAGATTTAAATAATAAATGTCTCGAGATAATTGCGAAGAAATTGCATTTATCAAACTGGTCTTTCCCGTTCCTGGCTTTCCATATAATAAAATACCTCGTCTATAAGGCATTCCAATTCTTTCATAAAAATCTTTATCATTTACAAATGTTTCTAATTCTTTTTTTAATAACTTTTCATACGATTCATCTAACGCAATACTATCCAAACCTCTAATTGAAGATAATGATTGTACATAATTCCAATAAGAATCATGTCGCTCATATCTTGAACGAACTTTATTCTTTTTCTGAGTTTCTAAATAAGATCTGGTGATTTCATTTAAAAATTCAGTCATAGTATCAACATCTGTTGTATTCGAATCCTCAACGGTTGTTAAATAAATTGAAGGTTTCGTTGGTGTCTTATTTGACCGACGTTTACCAACATCATCATCATCATTCTCTTCAACAGGAATTTGATATGTAACATGAAACTTTTTTCCTTTATATTCAATTTTAATTTGTTGATTTTTCCCTGGAAGTATGTTAAAATCTGGGGGAGCGCATTCATCATCATCATTATCGTTATAAATGGAATTTATAGGTTGAACAACAAATGAACCTTGGTCTAAATTCTTTGTTTGTTGAGAAATTAACCAAGATAAAGCTTCATAAAATACACTTGTATATAAATAACCATATTTTCCTTCAGTGTAATATTCAATTTGAATTGTGACACTTTGTTTCTTTCCCCATGGAATTCCTGTCGTAGCAAATTGATAAAATGCAGGAATTAAAGTGGAAATTCCGCATGCTATAATACTCGTTATAAACATATCAACTGCCATTATTCCTGTCAAATATGGCTCTAATTTTGATGGGAGCCATGCTAAAAGAACCGTATTCACTTGAGCTTGAGTAAATAAATTAGTGAAAGGTAAAAAAATTTCGGCGTAATTAGCCATGATGTTTATTTTTTTTTTTTAAAAAAAAAGGAAAATCGATTAAAAAATCTTATAAAGTTTTTTCTAAGAAAATGATTTAATAAGATTCTAATGAATCAATGAATCGAATGATTTAAAATAGGAGAATTGTTCTCTCGTTTATATAACTTTTAACTTTCCGCAGTCAATCTCATTGTACATGATTTCATAATGGTCACTGCGGCTTTAAGTGTGGCGTATTCCGTAGTAAAAGTACAATTACAAATAACAAATAAGGTAAGTCTGGTAAGTCTTATACTATAATTGTTAGCCTTTTTTATTCGCTTATTACACAAGCCACAGTTTCCAAGAACAGAAACAGGGAATTTTCTGTCGGAAAATAAAATTATTACATCACTGCTATAACTGCTATACAATGTTCTGCGGTGAATCATCAAAACAATTGTAATTTATATAAAGGGAGATTTGCCGATCAATAAAAATGGAATTGTTATCTCCGCGGATCTTATTTTTTTTATTTTATTTAATTTATTTACCTACTACAACCTATCTAGTATAGCTGTATATACCGACTGGTCTCCACTCCATATATGCATGCCACCAAAGTAGCACACCTAACATACAGTAGCGGTCATAAGTATCTACCCCTAATATTTTTTAAAGTTACATAATAATACTTTTCAAAATTTTTTGAANTTCAANTACAATACCAATGCTGATCATATACAAAATTATAAGTNCNTACAATATAAAAATCAGAAGTTAGATGATAGATGAAATTTATGTATCGAAAAAATTATACCTATTTTTATATAAATAATATCATTTCTTTATTATTTCATACCTTTAACTCTTTAGATATATAGTTTTTTTTTAAAAAAAATTGATTTTTAGAGTCATCACACATTTTCTATAGAATTTTAAACATGTTATATAGATAGTTAGAAAAATTTTATTATACCATATTCTCCTTATTATTTGTTGAATAGTGTTTAGAATTATTAATTTCTTGCAGAATTTACTCTATGTTATCCTTACTAAAAAATTTACAGTTATAAGCCAAGAGGTCCCTTTTATAGATACTACACATAAAATTAATATTAGGATTCTNCTGAAAGAAAATTGGCTTATCAAACCTTAAAATCTGAAAAATCACTATCACATGGATTTTTGGCAAATATTTGATTTTTGTTTATTATTTAATTCTTTATCTAAATGGAATTTTTAGAACTAATAAATAGTCATAATCTTATTGTAATGAATATAAGTAGTTGCTTTCTCAAAATTTTACTTCAGTCCCTATTGAATATTTGTATAAAAAATCTGTTTTGTATAATTTATTAAAAAAATTGACATTTTTATGGTCAGAATTCATCGATCATCTAACTTTTGATATATATGCTATACAGACTTATAATTTTGCATGTGATNAGCATTAGTTCTGTACTTAAATATNGGAAAATTTTAATGGGTATTGTCACTTGATTTCGAAAAATATTAGGGGTAGGATACTTATGACCGCTACTGTATAAAGTTTTGAGTAAGTAATAAGTAACTATAACTAAACAAAAAACCTCCCTCTCTATCTTCCTAATAAAATTTTACTACAGTTAAAAACTAACTCTAAGAAGACTGTATTCGCTTTACTATAAGTCACGTGGTCAGACAAAAATAAACAAAAAACTATATCCTATAGAAAAAGTTTATTTCAGATCGAGGTCTGAACACATATAAAGAAAATCCCTAATGGATTGACTAAAGAAAAATTCCTACCAAATTGGTGAAGACATCGCAACATAACTTTTATCAACCCAGAAAACCCCTTATACCCATCCTTAAGACCTACTACTCCCATGCGCCTTATTTTTTTTTCCATTTCTTGACTTAGACTTTTCTTGCCCCGCCATTATTTTTGCTAGAGCTTTTGCAAAATATCCGCTATGCTATCTTGCTTACTTCCTTCCTGTTTCTTATTTGATGTTTTCTTTGATGATAAAGTATCCTTCAATTTTTTCTTGTTTAAACCCTTTTTGTCAGAATCGCTTCTTCTGTTATTTTTGCCTCCAGAATTACTCTTGTTTTCTTTTCTTTGCTTATAATTATCGCAAGTCCATTTGTATTCGATGTTATTGATCATGATCGGGTGTTGACATGCTGTAATCATGTCCGCTTGTTTCTCAAAAAAACCTATCAGTTTCCTTTTACCTTTATTATCTTTAACAATTTTGAGCGATTTAAAATGATAATATATGGATGAATCTACTCCCATATATACCTTCACTTCTGTTAAATCGTCCGCTAGATTTTTAATTATGGCTTGATGGTGAAGTCTCTCTTTTCTCATTTCAAGAGTCCACTTCCCCAGAAACCATCTAACTGGTGTATCACCTAACATTATTTGCCACGTTTGATATACTTCAAGGTCTTCAATTTTTTTCATTCTTAACATTACCAAAGCTCTAACACTGTAGTATTTACCTTGTTTTCTCAAAGTGGCTTTAATTAATGATCCTAATGATTTATTTATAGCCTCTGTTATCATTTCTGCATTCCAACTACCTGGAACGTCATATAACATTATATCACGTATGTTGTCCTTCAATTTAGGTAGTACTGTGTGTCCCATAATAATGTAAGGCATAAATTCTTTTTTCTTATGCTTCTTTTTTTTTAAACTCTCATCAGGTTTCCTTACTTCTTCAGTAGGCTATGGCTTTTCTGTTTCCTTGTCTGTTTCCATGTGTACCACTTTCTGATTTGGTTGTTGATCATTATTTTGCATTACGTATGATGATTTGACATTAGTGATCGCGATCCTCTCAACCGTGTCATTGGTTTCTATTGTTGATGTTGATCCCTTACATGTACTCGATATGAAAATATCGTTATCTTCTATAACTATTAGTTCATACTCTGCAGAAGTGCTGACTATACTCTTTTGGTTAAGTGACATAGGTGTCTTACTTACCGTAGTAAGCTTCGCTTTGAGCTCATTGATAATAATGCTATCCCTTTGGTTCTACTCATATGCTTCCTCAAGCTTATGAGTTTGGTGGTCTAACGCTTTTTCATAAAATACACTTACTATTCTTCCAATTAAATATATTGTATTTCTATTTATTTTGCTGTTGTCAGATACCCCTTTCACTAAAACAGCTACAGGGTTTGTTCTGTTTCCTACTTTGAGTTTGTGCCAAAGGTTGTTACATCTAAGAAACTTTTCCTGTTCAGCCCATTCCCAAAAATTAAAATTTTTGATATCTCTACTAACTACTTTTTCGTCATAAAATTTGTCAGTATATGTAAATATTGTTGCTCTTATTTTTATTTTCTTTTTATTTTTCGTAAAAAATTTTTACTGCAGATTTCTAAATAAAATGAAAATTTGGGAAAAGAGTTTTTCTCTGTCTTTCACAGATCTTATTCTGTTCCCAGGATTTACGATTTTATCCTGCATCAGCCACTGAGCCACATCAGTCCTTATTTATTATTTACTGTTATCGTTATACACAATACGCGCACTCCTTCTCTCACTTCTCTCACTCTTTCTTTTCCTTTCTCTTTTTCTTTCCCCTTCCTTTTTAAATATTTTAGAAGTTTGAAAAAATAAATATTTTTTAACACTGGCTTAGANATGAAGTATTATTTATAAAGCTATGAATATTTTTCACATTTAACACTTTATTTTTCATAACAGACGNNTTTTTTANTATAAAATTTATNCCATATAATTTTACAAATAAACTGACTTTTATCAATAAGCAAAGTTGCTCAACAGGTATGGAGCTATATAGATATTAATTTTTATCAAGCTAGTTCAGATATTCATGTAGTTATACTTATTTTTTGTAATATTTTCGTGCAGATACTTTGTGATGTAATTTAAGTATTTTGGTCAAACAAAACTAGTTTTTATTAAATAAGCAAAGTTGCTTAACAGGTATGGAACTACTTGCATATTAATTTTCACTATGATCGAGTGAATATTTATGGAGGTATTATTATTTTTTATAATAGAATTTATTGTGCACGTATATGCTCTTTATTTTGTAGCATAATTTCAGCACTTTAATTATACTAAACTAGCTTTTGTTAATAAATAAAATTGTTCAGTGGGTCTACTAGACACTAAATTTTATCAATTAACCTGAATATTTATGTATGAATAAAAAGTATTTCTTTGTATTTTTTATTTTTTTATTAAATTTAATAAAATACATATTGTATATATAAAACATTTTATTTAATTTGAAATGTAATGTAATATTAAAAGTATTAAAGATATTAAAATTTTTTTTTTTTTGTTAAATATGAAATCAAAATATTTTTTTTGAAGTTTTGCATTATTTTTTTTGCGCAAAGCTGTGAACAAAATATATTTTCTGACAAATGTTACACAAAAATAAAAACATCCAATAAATTTTGTGGCTGGCAATTTTGACTTTAAACCAATCATATTTAAGAGAAAATGGGGTACAGGATAAAAATTTGTACCCAGAGTACAGGTTAAGGATCCCTCTTTTGAATTACTAAGATCAGGTGATTTGTCAATTAATTATAAAAAAAAAGCTCAAGCAAATGATATTTACTAATTAAATAAGAACATAGGCTATTATCCTATACATCCTGTATAAATAAATTTTTTTAGAGTAAATATCACGTGATTAATACAGTTGCAGAACAGGATAAGAGCCTATACCCAGAATAAAATAAATTTGCCCATTAAATAATGGAAAATCTTAATGTAACCCAAGATCTAGAATCTTATTCTAAACTCCCGAATTTGATTAGTTCATCGTTGTCATTAGTCACATTAATTATTTATTTATTAATTGTTTATAATAAATTTTTTATTTCTTTCTATTTTCTTTATTTTTAAAAATATGTTTCAACCATTTTTTTTAATTAATCAATAAAGCTAATATCTTTCAGAACTTTGACATAAAATATTATCATGAATTTATAAATATTTTCATAAGTAATTTTTGTAAAAAACATGTTTTTTGTACTTTATAGAGATTTCATAAAACAATTTAAACACTTTAGGTCAATCTAGATAGATAGAAATATCTAAGAAAGTTATTTAACAGATATAAAGATACTTGTATATTGATTTTCATGAAGCTAACTGTGAAATTATTGGAGCTATAAATTTTTTTCTAATAATATTAAGATGTGTTTTTATTTTTTACTTTCAAGGCATAATTTGAACACTTTAATCAAAGAAAATATGCAAAGGAAGCTTAAGTAAAGTTATTCAGCATGTATTAAAATACTTATATATTAATTTTCATGTATTTAGTTTAAGTAGTTGTGAAATTATAAATTTTTTTGTAACAATACTAAAATAAAATGTATTTTTTGTTGTAAGGTCCAACCAGAAACAAAAACCTTCCAATTAAATAAAAAATAATTGTAAATAAGTTTATAAATTTTATTTTATAAAATTTCAACTATTAAAATTAAATAAAATAAAATAATTTTATTATGATTTAAAATCTTTATTTCTAATATTTTTAAATTTTATATTATTTATTTAAAATGTACAATTTTTTTTTAATTTTTAAAATGCACAAAAATATGAAATTCTTTTTTCTTTTAATATTTAAAAGTTTGTGTCTAAGTTTTTTTGTGATATTTTGTCTTTTTGATTAGCTTGATATTTAGTACATAACCACAAACCAATCAAATTTAGAGAAGTATAGGATAACCTCCTGAAGGTCTTTCATATGACTTTTGACCAGCATTATGGCATTAAGAAATTAATTATATGATAAATAAGGCGAAAATGAAAAGTAAAAGGATATAATACAAGTAGGTAAAAATGGATTTTCTGGGACAGACATCACATGACCCTTATTTACCCTTTAGAAGTTTATTTACTGAGATAAATATCACATAACTCTTATTTCACAGCCTATTTTCTGAAACAAAAATCTAACCTCGATTATATTTAAAATTACTTGTCTAAATTTTTCTAAAATTCTGCACTTAGTTTTGCCAAATTTTTACTATAGTTAAATTGGATTAGTAACTCATAAGCCAGTTTAAATAAGCTTAAATCAGCAATAAGCTTAACTTGAAAAGCTTAAGCTAATAATAAATTTAGCTTGAAAGCTCAAATTAGCTTAATTTATTAAAATAAAAATTATATGTAATTAAGGTTGCTTGCCAAAACTAGGGGGTTTCAATGGAATGGTGTATGTGAAACTGCCAAAACTAGTTTTGCAAAATCACCTAAAATGCTGAAACTGCCAAAACTGTTTCGATGTTTCAGCATAGTATATCATATGACATACATACAGTTTCAGCATTTTGATAATTATTTGATAATTATTTGATAAATAATTAATTATTAAAAATTTTTTTTTTATATTTTTTTTTCTTTTTTTTTTAGGTTATTAGACTCCTTGGGTAACTTGAATGTAAGTTGAAAGAGGGAGAGACTTTTTTTAATATTAAAGAAACATTACTAACATTTCTTTCTCTATTTTTTTTAGGTTACCNGACTCCTTGGGCGAACTGGACTTGAAATGTAAGTTGAAAAGGGGGAATGTTTTTTTAATATTAAAAGAAATGTTACTAACGTTTCTTTCTCTATTTTTTTTAGGTTACCGGACTCCTTGGACGAACTGGACTTGGAATGTAAGTTGAAAAGGGAAATGTTTTTTTAATATTAAAAGAAACGTTACTAATGTTTCTTTCTCTATTTTTTAGGTTACCAGACTCCTTGGACGAACTGAACTTGGAATGTAAATTGGAAAGGGGAGATGTTTCTTTTAATATTAAAAGAAATGTTATTAACATTTCTTTCTCTATTTTTTTTAGGTTACCGAACTCCTTGGGCAAACTGGACTTGAAATGTAAGTTGGAAAGGAGGAATATTTCTTTTAATATTAAAAGAAACGTTACTAACATTTCTTTTTCTATTTTTTTTTAGGTTACCAGACTCCTTGGGCAAACTGGACTTGGAATGTAAATTGGAAAGGGTGAATGTTTCTTTTAATATTAAAGAAACGTTACTAACATTTCTTTCTCTATTTTTTTTAGGTTACCAGACTCCTTAGGTGAACTGAACTTGGAATGTAAGTTGGAAAGGGTGAATGTTTCTTTTAATATTAAAAGAAATGTTACTAACGTTTCTTTCTCTATTTTTTTTAGGTTACCGGACTTCTTGGGCAAACTGGACTTGGAATGTAAGTTGGAAAGGGGGAATGTTTTTTTTAATATTAAAAGAAATATTACTAACATTTCTTTCTCTATTTTTTTTAGGTTACTAGACTTCTTGGGTAAATTGGACTTGGAATATAAGTTGGAAAGGGGAAATGTTTCTTTTAATATTAAAAGAAACGTTACTAACGTTTCTTTTTCTATTTTTTTTAGGTTACCAAACTTCTTAGGCGAACTGGACTTAGAATGTAAGTTGAAAAGAGGAGAGAGTTTTTTAATATTAAAGAAACATTACTAACATTTCTTTCTCTATTTTTTTTAGATTAACTTGAAATATAAGTTGAAAAGAGGGGGAGAGTTTTTTAATATTAAAGAAATGTTACTAACGTTTCTTTCTTTATTTTTTTAGGTTACTAAACCTTCTCGGACAAATTGAACTCAGAGATGGAGTTTACTTTAAAGAAATGTAATCTTTTATTATAATATTAAATAAACATAAAAATTATAATAAATTATTTAATTACATATAAATTTATTGAATTATATGGTGAAACTATGCCAAAACTCATATAAAATATTACTACTTGTTATGCTGAAACTATGGATAAACTTATTATAAAGGTTTTGCAAGTTTTGGCAGTTTCGCAGTTTCATAGTTTCGATACTATATAAGAGTTTCAGCATTTCGCGTTGGGCCAGATGAGTTTCGTCAAGCAACCTTATATGTAATAAATGTATAAATAATTCAAAGTTTAATTATTTTATAATTTAAATTTATTTATTATTTTATTTTTTATTATAAAATCAATTATTATAATAATTGATCAAATTTTTACCATCCTTTGAAGCACATAATTTCCTGTATAGTTTCATCTTTAAGACTACATCATTTCTATTTAACCAAATCTGTTCCACTCAAAAATATCTTCTCTACAAGCATACTGAAAGCTATAAAAAATAATAAACAAATAATTTAATAGAAAATTTATCAATTTTATAAATTTATCTAGAATAGCTAAATAGTCACGTTGTTACCGATACCTGCCACATGCCAGTAGACTAAAATTAACTTTTTCCTCATTAATATGCTTGGTTTAAATCTTCAGAACTTATTGTTTCTTTTGTTTCCTTAAATTTAACTTTCAAAATGTGATAGTTTCCCTCAATTTAAATAACTTTACATTAAATAATTAAAATTGGATAATTTCCTATACTTTATTTTTGGACTTAAAATATTAGAATAAAGAAAAATTGTGTAAAAATATTTATGCTACTTCAGGACTAATAGAACTATTATATTCAGGCCTTTTTTGCTAAGAAAATAATTAAGGATTGTATACTTTAAATATTTGTTTTATTTATTATTTTTAATTATGAGTTTTTTAAAAGCTTGAGAGCTGAAAAACTTTTAATTAAAGAATTCTCAGCCAATATTTATACATTTTAATGTTTCACTAATTATGTTTCACTAAACTATTTGTAATACTATAAATGATCTACAATTCTTCAATTTCCTACATTCTTTCTTCATTTCTATATATTTCCTCTATTCTTTCTTTCTTTCTCTTATTTCTATATATTTCTATCTTTCTTTCTTTCTTTCTTTCTTTTGATTCTTCAATTTTTTATATTCTCAAACTTTCCATCTTTCCTTCTTATTAATGATTGCTAATGATTACTAATTATTAATAATAAATTACCCCTTTCATGACGTAATTGTACTCCTGTCGATCATTTACTTTGCCACATTTACTACGCCATACTTTGCTTTGTCACACTTTATTTTATCATACTAATCACGTGCTAATCATGTATTATTAAACTAAACTATAAATTATTTAAAATATAAATTAAACTATAAAATATTTGTAAACGTTAATTCTTATACTATAAATATTATAACTAACTACTAATCTTTATGTAATCTATTCTATATCTTTGGTTATAACGTATCATTTTTAATAAGTTCAGATATTTCTAATTTTCTGTTTTTTAAAGATATAACCAAAAATGTCATCTAAATCATTTACTAAAGATTTTTCAACTTTAGTATTATTAATCTTATATGTGAATTTTTACAAATTAGTAACTAATGATTTTGCATCCTATATAAACAGTTCTTTTCATTAGTTATCAATATAGTATTGAAGTTTCAAATAAAAATCTATTATTATTATTAATAAATATAAATCATATAATTAAATTATTAATTATAAATATAATAAATTATGTGAAGCAATCAAAATGAAATTTACCTGTAACTATTGTGTATATTTCTTCTTTCATAAATGTATAATATTTTTTTATTTTTTCAATTGATTGATTTAGGATATATAATATTACATTATCGTTCTTATCATTTTTATTGTAATCATTACTTTCTTTTATTTTTTGAATTCTCTTATCATATTCATCTTCAATGCAAGTACAGATATACTGCATAATAGTATTAAATATTGCTAACTGACAAACATATCAGAACCCTTTTTATAATACTATATAAAATAATATTATATATATATACAGTATAAAAAAACTGTTAATCAATAATAACCTGCAATAAGTCCTATATCTCTGAAATATATTGCCACTTTTCTTTTGAAAACGTATACTTTTTTAAATTTTTATCTGCTAATACAGTATTATGCAAAGTCTATTTAATTAAAATAATAATTAATAGAAAAATACTACAAATCACCGGTGGTGATCATCACCAGTAGTTTCACGTGACTTTATATATGTAATAATTCATCACATTGTGTCACATCCCCAGTTTTCAATTTTTACTATTTATTTTAGGGAATTTTTTCGAGGTGTGAAAGTCTATTCGTCACATGTTATTCGTCACATTCTTAATTTTGGCCAAACTTTAACGCTGGCCGGAATTTCCTTTTATGGATATTTAGGTAACGTTACACAACCAAAAAAAGCAATTTTGTTTCTCCAAAATTGGAAATTTGGGTTACACATGATCCAAAAAGGAAATTATTTGTCAATCACTTAAATTTTGGCCAGAATTACCGGAATTACCAAATTTGAAAACACCAGTGATGATCACCACCGGTGATAAATAGCAAACTTCTAATTAATATATATATAATTAATTAGTCCGGAGCGTAGCGAAGGACTATATAATTCTATGCACATTGACTCAAGATGTCTGAATTCCCCC
>QKYT01000468.1:2243-14625 GCA_003550305.1 Glomus cerebriforme | reverse complement strand
TCAAAATAGAATTTTTAGACAAGTTGATAGTATTAGGCTAAATAATTACTTTGGTACATAGTCAGAAGATTTGAGGTAAAGCGTAAGGGCCGCTCACGCTAAGGGAAATTTGTTTCCAATTTCCACCTTTACAAACTAATAATCTTGCGCGACAAGTTACATTTTTCTTACTAGAGGATGTATACGTAATTTATAGCATGTATTCGTCTTTTGACATTATATACAATAAATACGTTTAACTTGTTTTTTTAAAAAAAAAAAAAAAAAAAATTTAGATCAAATTTAATGTTATATATAACTCTCAAAAATTGTGATAACTTTTAAAACATGATATCCATATTGGATGTGTTATTACATTACATATTATTACTAAAATCTATAGAGAAAATAAATCAGTTAATTAATCTTATTAAAAATATTAAATAGTAATTAAAATTTTACTTTAGTTGCTATCTTAAAGTCTTCTATTGCTATCAAAAATCAATGTGACAAATTAGCATCAATATGTGATCCTTTTAATTCATAAAAATCTAATATAAAATATTTTAATTTTCATTTTTTATTGATTTAATGCATGTTAATTTCAAGAAATGAGATTCTAGTCCATACATCTACAGTAAAAAACAGTTGACTAAATGCTTCCTAATTATTTTTATTGATTTAATAAATATCAATTTTTGAATATTAAATTTATTTATTTGTAGTTCTTGTCAAAAAGTTTTTTTTACAATTTTAAAATTTTCAGTTAAATCTTACCATAAAGTATTTGAAAAAGGAATATGTATATTAGGTTGCATAAATCTAGCTACTTTCCAAAATTTTACTTTTAACAATGATAAAAAGTAAATTATTTAATGCCCAACAAACTAACCTCTTTTGAAGTTAATTTTGGCTAAACTAAAAAAATTACATATATTAACAAAAAAAGTATATACTGTATATTATACTGATAAGAAAATTTTATAAATACCAAACTTATGTTTTCTTTTCTATCAGGATTAATTTAATATTTGTCTATTTACCATTTTTCTCATTTCTTTATCCTTTCTGAATTTTATATACTTTTGGATAGTTTTCATTAATATGATATGAAAGAGTAGTAGTAGCCTTATTTGAGAACTGTTTACTACAATAATTGCAATGCCATTTTGGAATTTTAAAAGTAAAATGTTCATAAACTAGAAATCTTCTTTTAGATAATAAACTATTATTACTATTACTTTTATTTTCAGCAGGATTAAGATTAACAATTAAAGTATTCATTTTGTATTTTTTTAATTTTTTTAACTGTAGTAAAGAACTAAAGAATATATTTAAAAGAATGATTTTTAATTGGATTATTAGATGTTAGATTCTTAAAATAGAAAATTTATTAACATTTCAATTTCTAAAATCATAAGTCACATTTCATGATTACACAAAGTATTATATTAGTAATATATAAAAATACTAGTATTTTTGATCAAGAGTAATTCTTTGCTATTCAATTTTAATTTCAAAAAATATTATATTATTTATATAGAATCTATAGGAATAAATATTTTAATTGATTAAAATAATATAAAAGTAATTTGAAACTATTCAAATTTATTACTTCTGTAAAATATTAACATTTCAAAAAAAAAATCAAAAAATTAAATCAAATGAGTAGAGAATTATATATAAAATTTGAAAAATTAACTAGATAATATTTATATAATTGAAAAAAAAATTGAATGAATATTTAATTTGAAATTAACCAGACAATGAGTGTGTTGTAATGGACTTTTGCCATCCATTCTTACAAGAATTAACACTCAGTTCATTCATATATTTAGTTTAACTTCTAAAACTTCATATTCTCTTTCATAACTTCAAATTTAACTTTAAAACTTCAATAGTTTTCCTTACATTAAATAATCTTACATTAAATAATTAAACTAGGATAATTTTCCATACTTTATTCCACTGGACTTTAAGATTCAACATTAATTAACTCTCAGGTGAACCATGAGCATATTCAGAATAACTTTTAATAATTAATATTTTTATTGAGCTTGAAAGCTGAGTCAAAGCTAAAGCCAGCCTTTTTATACAATTTAATGTTTTATTAAACTATATTTCACTAAACTACTTATGATACTATAAATTATCTACAATTCTTCAATCTTCTATAATTCTATAACTCCTTACAATATTTCCATCCTCTTTTCATTTAATAATGATTACTAATTATTAATAATAAAGATAACTCTTTATGATGTAATTATATCCCCTTAACTCATGATGACTCATAATTAGTCATGCAGATCTCATAATTATTAATCTTGTCGATCATCTACTTTACCACCTTTACTTTACCATATTTACTCCGCTATTCTACTACTATTCCATAATCATGTATTAATAAACTATAAATTATAAATTATCTAAAATATAAACTAAACTATAAAATTATGTAAACATTAATTCCTATACTATAAATATTATAACTAACAGTATTCTTTATGTGATCTATCCTATGTCTTTGGTTACAGTGTTCACAAATTCAATTGGATTGGATTGAGTCGATATTCCAATCTGATCTATATTCACAAATTACAAATTTGATTTGGATTGGATTGAGTCAATCCAACAGATTGGATTTTACTATTAAATTTCTAATTCAAGATGCAATTCACAATTGGCAACATTATACACCATATATTACTATCTACCCTTTTTTATCATCATCCTTCAAATTTTAATAAAAATTTTTTTTTATATTTAAATTACTAATATGATACAAAAATTTATAATCCAATCTGATCTAATTAAATTGGCAAATCCAATCCAATTGAATTTGTGAATACATCCAATATTTACATAATTAAAAAAAAATTAAATGAATAAAAATTAATAATACAAAATTTATGTAAATTTTATAATTGAGATAAATTAGTATATATTAACCTAAACTTTCAAAAAAAATATTTAAGAAGCTATATTTATTATTTTTTTTATCTTTTAAAATTTTTTTTAACATTTTTAGGATATCTTTGACTAATAATACTTTTAATTCATCTAACACTGTTCAATCTAATCTATCAAATAACAATTCCAATTTATCTAATACTGTTCAATCTAATCCATCAAATAACAATTCCAATTTATCTAATACTATTTAATCTAATCTATTAAACAATAATTCTAATTTATCTAATACTATTTAATCTAATCTATTAAATAATAATACTGAAAATCAATTATGAACTGAAAAATCAATTAGACTTCTAATAAACTAATGTAAATTTAAGAACATTAAATATTACCAAATAGTAGATAGAAGTAGAAGATATAGTGGCTTTCAAAAAAAATGCACCAAAGTTTTTTAAATCTTAAATTACGTGTTTATCGATCAAAACAAATCCATTTAGTCTAAAATTTTTAAAATAAATAATATAGATGAAAATATATAAAATTTACTCTCTATTATTACACTAAAAATTTAATTATGTCATTCTTTTTCTCAATAACGTGGTGCATTTTTTTGTTACTTTGTAAAAAAAAAAAGAAAACTGAAAAATTAAAAAAAAATTATTATAATTATTTAATAAATTTTGCAAAAATAATTTCCTTCACATATGTTAATTAAAAAAAACACAAAAAACCCATATTTTTTTTATTAAGATTCAACTAACTAATGAGCAGAGAGTACAAGCAATTACCATACTTGAAAGTGGTCTTATTACAAGAATAATTGCAGAGAAAATTAGTTCAAGACTTAAACAAAAATATAAAAAAACAGATAAAGTGAAAAACAACTAGGTTTTAACTATTCACGTAAGTTAAATAAGCAGGATGAATGCAGTCTTATAAGACATATAATGATAAAAGAATGTTCAAATGCGATTCAACTTTAAAAATCGTTGAAAACTAATAACAATCTTAAGATCAACAGCAACACTGTATATAGGGCTTTACGAAAAAATGGTTTAGTAGTTCAAGTAAAGTAAAAGAAATTACTTCTATCTAAAAAACATCACAGAAAATGGCTTAGATTTGTGAAAAGGTACATTGATTAGACAGTAAGTGACTGGAAGAAGATGATATAGTCAGATAAGTCCAAATTTTAAATATTTGGCTCAGACAGATGACAATATTGCTGAAAATAATAGGAGAACTGCTTCAAGATGCTCATGTTAAACCAACTGTCAAGTTTGATGATGAGTCAGTTTTTATTTGAAGGTATTTTACATCTCGTGGTATTGGTTACCTTTGCAAAATTAATGGAGGACTTGATGTCAAATTTTATCAAAAAATTTTAGATGAGGATTTCATGAAGACTTTGAATTTTTATAAATTAGATATTGGGAATATTATCTTCATATAAGATAATGACCCCAAACATATTACTATACTAACTAAAAAATGGTTTGAAGATAATCATGTAGAAATTTTACCTTGGTCATTACAGTCTCCAGATTTAAATCCAATTGAATACTTATGGAATGATGTAGACCGTCATATCAGATTATTAGATATTGAAATTAGGGATAAGAAAATGCTTTAGGAACATGTTTCAAAAATATGAAATGAGACTACTTTAGAGACATGTACTAAGCTAATAGAAATAATACCAGAAAGAATTAAGGACATTATTAAGGCAAAGGGAGAATATACTTGATGGTGAAGAGTATTTTGATAAATTTTTAATTAGTATTAATTTAGTTTTTCTTTATTTTTTTTAATAAATTTATTATATTAATAAAGAAGTTTGCTATTTATCACCAGTAGTGATCATCACCAGTGTTAATTGATTTCCTTTTTTGAAAATTATTTTTGATTTCGGCAAGAAACAAATTTTCCTTTTTTTGGAAGTTCAATTTTTGATTTTGTAAGAATTTTGTAAAAAATAAATTTTCTATTTTTGGAAGTTTGTAATATCATGCAACTGTTACATTAATAATTTGACCCAAAATTATTGAACAAAATAATACAAACGATTTTATTAGTTTTATTCACTAATACTATATTCAACTATCACAAAAGTATCGTTTTTGGACCTGTATGACATGCTAAAGAAAATCATCTCTAAAGTCTAAGCCACTATTTAGTCATGTGGTATCACATAATGTGCATATATCCATCCTAAAATCTGTGATAAAAAATATTTTACACCTGCCAAACCTAAACAACCTTAATATTAACGTACAGCCAGTTAAGTATTTATTCTTTATCAACTAAGTCAGTTTTTAGTTATTTACATCCTCTAATATTATGTACTTTTTCTAAACAGTAACTACAGGTCTTAAAAGATGAAGATATATGTTGAATATTATTCTCTTTGGTTATTGATTTATAACATTTATGAGGACATCCCTTTGACTTATAATATTCCAGATTTGATATTTTGGGAGCATAATCATTTGTTATAACAGAGGACTCTTGAATTTCATTGTTCATTTGTGATACATAATGGATTTCTTCTATATTTAAGCCAGTATTTCTGTGATATCTCATAATGAATTCTGTAAGAAGTCCAGTCAGTTTCAATATAATACCTTCCGCCACAGCAATCTGAACACAAGTCTTTACTACTAATATCGTAGTACTGAATTTGAGCTTTTTATTAACATTTTCTCTAATATTTGATGTGTAAGTGTTAGCAGGTCACATTTGATTAATATGTCGCAATGAATTGGTGATATAAGATTTAGTTCCTTGAGCAATTGTAATATAGTTATTTATTTCAGGTGGTATTGATTCAAACTAACATGTATGAATAAAATCCATATGAAATATGACCCTATTGGATTGAAGAAGAATCCGGTATTGATGCCAGCATGGCATCCCTTGGTTAATGATATACATACATGTACAAATTAATGTCATATCCTCAAGTACTACTACATAGTGTGACTTGAATGTTGAAGATGTCATGATATAATTGACCTCCCATATTTCTTGAACTTCTCTTTGATTGATGTCTAACAAAAGCTCTCGTAGCTTAATTTGTAATCTATCATATTCATGTTCAATTATACTGATACCATTATGCTCATCTTCAAATTCATTGACTTGTTTAATAGAAATCAAAATTCCCTGATATAATAATGCCTGTTTCATTTGGGCTTTCTGAAGTGATAATGGAATAGATACCAAAAAGTTTTTTAAAATAGAATCAATGTCTTTAAAAATTGTATCGTAAGTTGATGGAAGGCCAGTTGATGGATTTGATCCAAAATAATCCCTGATTCGACTATATTGTGCTTCTTTATTTAGCTCACTTTCTATTATTTTCACCAATTCCTTTAATAGGATTCCTCGATCCATATGCTTTTTAAGGATTTCATTTAAAGATTTGACATGTTGAGTCGATTGTACTCCTGCTATAAAAACCTTCACGATAGAATATCTTGCTCACGATTCATGGCTAGAATAGAGTTTTTTAAGATAAGATCAACATGATTCATATTTTATAAACATTTCATTGTATCTTGCTTCAAACTGGTATTGATTATAACTATTTCGCATATAGTAAAAATCACTAACAAAACTATTGATCATTTCACTATGCAACTTAGACCTAACTTTCTTTTTTACATTCTCAATGATATGATAGATAAATAATAAGTGATGAGTCTCTGGATAAACAACTTGAATAGCTGCTATCATTCTCGGATTACTATCAGTAAATAATACCATAGGTGTAAGATTATTAGTTGCTTCTAATGTACATTGCAAAATCCAACTATAGTCCACCTGTGTTTTATATTTTGTTAAGGCTTGAGTGAGAAGTCTTGTCTTAAAATTATTATCAATGCCAACAAATAAGCTAAGCACCATTTCATAGCGATTTGTTTTAGCTGTATTATTATGTATGATAACGTCGTAAAACTTAGGCCAAAGTTCATTACGCTGTTGACTAGTCATCCAAAATAGTCTAGTAAGTTCATTAGATGACCCTTCTAAGCGTGAAATAACAATATAATCGGGATCTTTATCACGCAGCTTTATAAGATATGAAAACATTATAGCCGCATCAGACTCATCATGAATTCGAATACCTTGAAAACCTTGGATGGCGTTATATAAATTCTTTTTTTTAATGGAATGTTCAGGAAACTCTTTGGTAAACAGGTCATACTGTCTTACAGTATCCAAATGTCCATTGATAGTGTAATGCTCAATTTTATCCAAAATCATTTTAGGAAGGTGGGAATTTTTGGAAGCTAGATCTATAGTCACAGGATTGTACGAATAATTATGGTTATTGAAGAACATAGTAAGATGTATTATCGCAGCATGTTTACTAAAATAAAATCCCACTTTCTATGGACAGTTTGTTTATTCAAACTACTTTCACGATGTAGGCTGATATCTTCTACTTTTTTTGAATTATTAATTCCAGCTTTCTAACAATTATATACATGATAGCGAGTAATAGTTTTATTAGTGGCATCAAGATCTTTATGAACTTTTATAGTAATGAATCCTTTCTGCTTCGTATATGTATTAACAAAATCTTCAACTACATCTCAATCTTTAAAAGTATAATCAATGTTTTCATTTGTATTACTTTCTTTGTCATTATTAAATAACCTGTTGATTTCGTTTGTTATATCTGGAAAGACTCCAACTTGCATATCTGATGTATTATCGATATTACTTTCTTCATTATCAGGTAACCTGTTGAGTAAGTTTGTTATATCTAAAAGTGCTTCAGTTTGCATTTCTAATAGTCTTAATTTTTTGTTTAACAAAAAGGTATGATTACGAATGATTGTTTAGAATGGATTGATAAGGGTGTAAAGATAACTAAATAAATGGGACTACAAAAACTTTAGAATAGGGTGTAAAGATAGCTGTTAAAAAAGAAAAGGGATCGATCGTGGATAAAAAATCAAACAAACAATACAAAAGAGAAATAGATTGATTCTGTCACATGACGCATCAAACATGAATAAAAGATTACATCATATTAACATAACGCGAATAAATTGTATTACACAAGATTACACAGGGTCATATGAACTTCCATAAAAGGAAAATTATTTATTATAAAAATCATAAAATTTGTATTACATGAGTATCATGCAAATTTCCAAAAAAGAAAATCGATAAACATCAGTGATGGTCACTACCAGTGATTTGTAGTATTTTTCATTAATAAAAGTGCCAAAATAAATGCACCAATGTTTTGATAAAAAATCATGTGATTAAAATGATTTACCTTATTAAGTTCTATTAAAATTAATGTATTATGAAAATCTAATATTATACTATATATATATTATAAATATAAAGTTTGTACAAAATCATATGATCAAAAAATATGTAATTTAAGATTTAAAAAACTTTGATGCATTTTTTTTTAAAAGTCACTGTAATTCTGGGATAGTATTGCAAGAAGTGAAGTAACACAATTTAATGAAAATTAATATAAAAGAAAATTTTAAAGTCTTGTATTAAATTATAATGTATGTATTATGTATAAATATATAAAATTATATATTAGATAATTAATTCTTTATATTTTAGAAAACATGTTTGTATATGAGAGAAGAAAGATATTTTGTTTTGGAAGATTATTACTTTGAAGAGTTCAATATTTTTTTTTGACAAAAGCCTGGTTATACACTAGCCTACAATAAATATTTAGATTTTTTTTTATATATGAAATTTACATGTAAAAATTCACAATTTTATGTACATACAAAAGATTTTTTTGTACTTATTAATTGATAAATAAATTTTATTATATTAAAATATAAAAATATAAAGTAATTATATGAAAAATATTATCACGAAAAAATTAATATTTAGTATAACCACCTTTGACCTTAATTACTAGTTTAACCCGATTAGGCATACTTAAAATTAGACGATGACATGTTTCAATAGTGATTTTTCGCTACTCATCTTGTACTACCTCAACTCCTGTTTAAACCTGGGTACAGGCTTCCTTTTTCGAACCTGACTATCCAAATGGTTTCACAGATTCTCAATCAGATTAAAATTGAGGCTTTGTGTCACCCAACCTAAAATTGGAATGCTATATATTCTCATTCACCAAACACTGTAGGTTGAAGTATGATATGATGTTCCATCTTGTTGAAAAATAGAGTTGGAATAATTATCAATCCATGAAATGAACCAGTTTGCCAGAATATTAACGTATTTGTCAGAATCCATACTTCCTTCTATCACAACTAAAGGTCTAACTTCATGCCAACCAAAACACCCTTAAAATATTACTAATCCTTCTCCAAACTTAACTGTAGATTGAATACAATCTTTATTGTATGCTTCTTTCATACTCTTACTTGACCATCTGATTGAAAAAGAATGAACCTTGACTTGTCTGACTATATCACTTGTTTCCATTCCTCCGCTCAATTTTTTTTTCTTTACACCATTTCAAGCGGTCAATTCAATGTTTTTTGGTTAAATGAGGCTTTTTTTTTGCAGTGTAACTTCTAAGATCTTCATCATGAAGGTAACTTCTAACTGTATTATTGTGTAAAGTTGTATTAAGGCTGATATTAAACTTGTCTGTCACATTACCTAGAGGAGATAACTGGTCAGTTTGTATGATATGTTTTAAAGCTCAGATATTACGTTCTTTGAGTTTTTTTGGTCTTTCAGGACGTTGCTTAGGTTCAATAGAACCTGTTTCTTTATAGTTTTTTTATAATATCACTTACAGTACTAGTTGGCATATTAAGTTGAGTAGAAATGACTATTTGCTTAATATCAGTAAGATATGTACTGATAATTCGTTCCCAGTTGGCTTTTAAAACTTTGTTTTCATGCATTGAGAACTAGAAGAGGAGTAAAAAATAATATTTTTGTTATCTTCTTTACTTATATGTATGATAGGGAGGAATCGCCAATTGTATCACAGGGATGCAATTTCATGTGATGAAAATCTAAATATTTATTGTAGGCCAGTGTAAGTACCATCAGAATTAATTATAACATGAAGCTTATACTATAATACTATAATGCTGTAAATGTGCCATAATGTTAATCTGCAAAATGTAAAAATTAAATATTTGAAAAAAAAATTAATTTATAATTCAAGAAATTGTGGAATATTTGGATTTGCTAATTACTTATAGTTATATGAAATGCTGTAATTATAATTATAGCATTTTGACGGCACCTATAAACCTGGTAATTATTAATAATAAATATATAATTAATCATATCTACCGATCTGTGAAATTGGCCTAAATTAAGATTTTGATGAAAATTTAGCTGTAAAATAAGATTTACATTATACAAACCTAAATTAAATATGTGTTATATATTTAAACAATTCAGAATTATCTGAAAATAAAAAAAAATTTTAATCTATATTTAAAAATAATGATAGTAAGCACTTCTGTACTCAATCATTTTTCAATCACTTTTCAATCACTTTTTTGTTAAGTGAACTAAAAAAGTTTGTAGGCATATATAGCAGTTATTTCTTAAACAGTAAGTAAAAAAAATACATTAATATTTGTTATTTATAGGAAAAAAAATCTTTTTATTTATTTTAACTTTAGTTTTCTTTGCTTTTTTTTGTAAAAATATAGCACATCTAAAATCTATGCCAGGTTTGTGGTACAGTAGTTTTTCAAAAAAATACATACCAATTTTTTTCTTTATCATAAGGCTTTTAATTTTTACTGTAGATGTAATTTCAGTTACTTTGCAAGTTTACTTATACTTTAAAAGAAAGTTTAAAATATCATTTTTGACTTTACATATAAATGATTGATTTTATTGTCTTTGCTAATAATTTCCAAAAATGGATTTAACAAAAATAAAATTTTTGTCAAATAAGTCAATAATGATATTTAAAAAAAAACTCTTTCTTCTTTCCTCCGTTACCATAACTTTTATCAAAAAAGTTTTCACACTCTTTGATTTTTTCATAGTATATTACTATGTTTTTGTCTATCTATTTTATAAGAAAAGTTTTCTCTTGAAATACTTTTTATTTCATATTAGCACTACAAGCTAGGCTTATGAGCCTTTTCTACACTTTTTAAAATAAAATATTTTTCTTGCATTTTTCGCTTTTCTTTTTCCTTAGAAGTTTGGTCTTGTTTACAGTTGTCTTTCATTGGTGCTTTTTTGTGCCTCAGCCATTTCAATTTTTTCATTTTTTGACGATCATTATAAGAGTTTTTACACGTTGTTATCTACATCATCTGATTGGTTTTTCGGTTAAAATTTTACCGATCAGTGTTTTTCTTTGTTATGTACACACCACCAATTTACTTTTTTGGTTACATTACACACATGAGGTAACTGTTATTGTTTGGGCTTGAACATTTTCTACGTCATAATCAATATAATAAACAGTGGACCGTACCGCACATGTGTTTCTCGTTCTATTATAAGGTGCAAAGGACATACGTCTGGCATGTTTATTTGCAAGAATAAGAATTTTAGAATTCTCTACTGCACCAATCTTAACACTATAGTCGAAGGAATCTGAACTGTGTGGGTTTGTACACCTGTCAGGGCACTGGCTAAAAGGCTTTTTTTTATGATTTGTGTGATGTAATCATTTCCTGCGGATACAAAGCTGGATTTTTTGGAATAAACACTAATGGTATGTAATACAAGGCTCTATTACCAGGACAAGCTTGTTGAATCTTCCACTAAAAGTGAAGTGTTCTGGTCTCTATGCCTATAATATTCCTCAAATATCACCATCCTAATAGGAAGTAGATATAATGGATTCTATGCTCATTCAAACTCAAGTGTCAGCCAGGGAGATATAGTGTTAGGACTTCCATACCCATTAATTTTTCTTTTTTGTTTTTTTGTATTTTTATTTACATAGGTGAGTGGTTTTTAGTTTTTACCTGTTGCAGGCTTCTCTCATCTTTTAGCTCTATGGACTTCTCTCTATTTTATTATAATGTTTTCTATTTTTCTTTCATTTGACGACCTATACTTAAGTCACGTTACTTATACTAGATTTAGATAATTTTATCTATAATATTCTATAATTTAGAGTTTAGTTACATGTGTTGGTTAATTAGGACGATTCTTATTTTTTTTATTGTGATCATATATCTTGATTATTCTTCATCTGTACTTTGTTTTCTTTGGTTTATTTTATAATTCAATTGTTAATAAAAATTGTTTGAAGAGTTTTCCAACCTTAAAAAAAAAAAAAAAAATAATGATATTTAAAAACAGTCTTTGGACTTTATGAAATTTTTAGCTAATAATAATCAATCACCTGATTATTTTTTAGGATACGATTATATGAGTTTAGATACCAATATTAATGTTTCCTCTTATAATAATGATTTACAAAATTTATATATACGATCTAGTACTATTTCTCAACAACAATATAAGGATCATATATTGGAATAATTACATTCTATACATTTAAATTGTTTAC
>QKYT01000467.1:58849-72010 GCA_003550305.1 Glomus cerebriforme | reverse complement strand
GGACTTCAACATGTAATAATGATGCATTTCTTGGCCTGACAATTCATTATGTTGACAATAATTGGAACCTAAAAAACTTTTTATTAGATATTATTTCTTTTACTACCCGTCATACTGGAAACAATATAGCAAATGCAATAAAATCAGTTTTAACAGAATTTAATCTACTTGAAAAAACTTTGGCTTTAACTACTGATAATGAATCGGNGATGGTAGTTTGTGGAAGAATAATTGCAGAAGAACTTACAAGAGAACTTAATGATCAGTCTTTTTGACATTATAGGTGCTCTGCACATATTTTAAATTTAGCTGCGCAGCAAGGAATTAAAATTATTGATGATGAGGTTGTTAAAATTCGTGAGCTAATGAAAAAAATTAAACATTCAACTCTAAGGTNTGATAGATTANGAGAATTGTGTTCAATAGAAAATTTAACATATTACAAACCACAATTAGATGTTGAGACCAGGTGGAATAGCACCTATTACATGATTGTAAAATTNCAAAAAATGTTGNGACCTATTGAAATGTTAGCTGCAACAGATCAAGACATTAAAAAATTTGTACCNGACGCNCAAGGATGGATAAAAATAAATGTAAGTTATTTTTCTATTCATCATTAATAACGATATTAACATTAATTAATAACATAACTAATCCAAAAAATAAAATACATTATGACTAATTTACAACATAAATAGNATACTCTTACGTTACTGNAACNATTAGAAAAAGCAACAGTATTGCTTTCAGCTTCCTCCTATCCCACCATTTCTGATGTAAGGTTTTTGTTTCTTGGAATCCAACAACATCTAAACGATTATATTGAAAAAGAAGAATTTAGTCAAAGTGAAGTAGCATCATCAATACTTCAAAAAATTGATCAGTACTGGGAAGTAGTGGATTCATCTACCTTAGCGTCTACAGTACTAGATCCACGCACAAAACTTACTTTGTTTTCTGCTGGAGAAGAATCAACAAATGCAATTAATGCAGTAAAAAGGCNTTTTTCTNAATATCATACACCAATGTCTCAANCAGCTGTAATTAATCATGATAATGGTGAAGTAGCAAGCACTCNTGATTANTTTCATCAATTAAAGAGGAGGCGATTAAATAATAGTACCNCATTAAATATTACAAGACCATCAACTGGAATTTATGAGGAGATTGACCGGTATCTTGCTTTACCATGTGATGATAATGTTGCACCATTGCTATGGTGGCAGGCTCATTTTCGAGAGTTTCCAGCATTAGGTGCAATGGCACGAGACTATTTATCCATTCAGGCTACTAGTGTTGCGTGTGAGCAAGCATTTTCTGTAGCGAGTAATACTATAACTCNCACAAGAAATAGATTGCAACCAGATACNTCTCGTGCATTATTGTGTTCAAAAAGTTGGCTTGAAAAAGGAATAGGAGAGAAAAGAAATTAATAACGTTTAATTGTTTATAGTAATATAATCACTGTATATACTTTTATTAATCAAGTTCAGAAAATTTTTTTTCAACTTACAAAATAAAAAATGTGGCTTTGATGGGAATTATTACAATGCCATTACTTAAATGGTTAGCATTTTGATCATCGACAAATTAATAAATTTTTTTTGTAGCTCGTAATAAATAAATTATTTAAGTATTTTTTTATTTAAATTAACCAATCAATTCAATCGGGACTAAGTCCTAACTTAAGTCCTAGTTTCGGTCCTTAAACTGGGTCCGGTCTGTCCATGTGCCAGGACCTGTAAGTCTTGGGACTTTAACTAGACTGTAACGGACTTTCCATTCCCTAAGTATGTCTAAAATTTACTAAGTGGTTTTGAGGGTTCTTATGAGAATATATTGGAATGCAGATTATTAAATTCCAACTGAGTGGAAAAATAGGATTTGGGATTGCCTAATATATTTTCAAAATAAAAAATACTATACATATGGTAATATGGAATAGCCATCTGTTATTTATGCAATAATTTTCATTTTTCTCTCTTAATATTACTGTACTATTTTAATAATAAAGAATTTTGTATTGTTTAGCAGGTACATACAGAAATACTTGTTTGTTAATGCTAATTATACAAATACTAACTGCATTACTTTTACCTCTTTTTTATTTGTATCCTAATACTAATGATACTAATACTACTAATCACATTTCTTTTACCTCTTATTAACAATACTAATACTATTAACCGCATTTCTTTTACTTCTTTTTATTTGTACTCCTAAATCCTAATACTAACGATATTAATACTATTAATCATGTTTCTTTTATCACTTTTTTACTTATACTCCTAATACTAATGATACTAATATTACTAACCATATTTCTTTTACTATCTTTTTACTTGTACTCCTAAAAGTCCTAATACTAATAATACTAATATTACTAACTACATTTCTTTTACCTCTTTTTTTATTTGTACTTCTAATACTAATGATACTAATACTACTAATTGCATTTCTTTTACCTCTTTTTTACTTGTCACTAGACTATGATAAGTGTAAATCTCAATAGTTATCATATCTATGCTAATAAGATGTTAACTAGATCCTTTTTTTGTAAATTTATCAATTTTAACTTCGATTTCTTTTACTGACTTAGTTATATATTCAATTATATCATTCTTTAAGAGAATTATATACTGTTCTCCTCTATGATAAATTTGTATTTGCTTTTCATTAAGGTTTTTATATGTGACTAATATATATAGTAATAGTTATTTTAATTTGTTCTCTTTCATCAAAGGTTTGTTCAAGAATTTTTGTTATTTGTTGGTGAGCTTTGGCTATTATATCTGTTAAGTATGGTATATTTTTATCTTTTAATGAAAGAATTGCTTTTTATACTGCTTTATGCTTAAGAAAACTATACTGACATGCTGAGCACTAATCAAAATAATCCATTTCGGCTAAATTTTGGCTGGCTGATTTTAGGCCAAATTATGTTCTAATGCTAGTCAAATCTATGTTACTCTTTGAATACCATTCAAATGTAGATTTCAATCAAACTTATGTTAAATTTTGTAATAACCAATTGGTTAACCACTTAGATGTAGATTATGATCAAACTTATATTAAATTTCATAATAACCAATCAGTTAATATTCAAGCAAATATCTAATATTCTTCAGTACTACTCAAATATGAATTTCAATTAAACTTCTGTAACATTTTTTTAGAATTCATTATATCAAATTTTGTAACTTTTAAACTAACATTCAGTAGTCAATACATTAATACAAATATAATAATAGTAATTATTTATTTATTTTATTAATATATAAATAATACAATATAAATACAATACAAATAAAATTTTAAATAAAATCTGATACAGTATATCGACTGACAGGATGATTTGGTTATTCTACAATTTGATTAGGATTTTTAAAAAATAAATAAAATAAAGTTAGAAATATCATTAATTATGCTAAAACTTATAATAAATATTCTGAACCTTTTGTTCCAGTTTTTGAAGATTCACTATATTTATAATAATCATCAAAGCATTCATCAAAGTATTCTTCATTTTCTTCTGTATAGGAAGAAATAATGGAAAGAACTAGTATTTGTCACTATAAAATTTCAGCATATTAAACATTTTTTTAATATATTTACCTTTAATATCAGTATCAAATTCTTGGCCTTTTTGTTGAAAATAAGACCACTTAAGCAGGGATGATGATTTTATGCAATCATATAATTTTGCATTAAATGCATAAATTATGTGATAACACATAATTCAGGTTTATCATATCATAAAATTGCATAATTTGGATTCCTATATATTTAGAATGCATAATTCGCAATAAAATACCAGTTATTTCTAAAATTTTTAGTAAATTACCATTTTTTAAAAATTTTCTATTACTATTATATAATGTTATAATACTATTATTATTACATAAATTTACTATTTTTATCAAATAAAATCGTATATTATGTTTAATAATATCACATAATATAGTAAAAGTATCAAATCACATAATTTTACTTAGTGCATACATATATAATTTATATTTTATTGCAGCATAAAATCATCATCCTTGCACTCAGGTACATTTGACAGATGAAAGAAATTGTAATGTTATATTTTATCATTATAATTTCAGTTTCTTGTTAATTGAGCCAATTGTAATGTTAGAGCATATGGATTGAGAATTTTTTGAAGAAGATTCTTTAACTGAAACAAATAATAATAATGTAAATATTAAATATACAAATAAAAAAAATAAAGATAAATAAATATCAGATACTGAATCTCATCTGATCTCCATAAATATGTTCATTATATAGCTTTAAGACTCTTCCTTCATCCATTTCACTTATTTTTGGAGAATTGGTTTTTTTATCTGCCAATAATTCAATAAGCTTTTTTTCATCATACTTTATAATTTTATTATTATGATTCAAGTAAAGAGCCCTCGCTCCTTTTATTTGATGCATCTTTTTCTAATTGTTTATTATTATAAACACGAAAGTTATTACTATATATAATAAACATAAATTTTAAGCAATAAACTATACCTCGCTTAAATAGCTGTTAGCATGTAATCGACAATTATCTGTGTCAATTCACCCTTTTATTTTGTAATTATTTCTATTTCTTCTTAATCTATGAAGTGTTTGGAGCTAATTGCTTATTTGATTGTAAGAAATATGATAATTTAGTTTTAAAGTCTTAATCAATTCTTCTTTGAATTTTGATATTTGATTGGCTATTAAATATTTCATTATAATTCATGTTGAGATCAGGAGGAATAGTTTTCAAAATTGTCTTCATTTTAGCTTAAATTATTTGTAAATAAAGAAAGAAAAGAAATTCGATAAGTATCAATACAAATCATAAAATCGTTTAAGAAAATTGGATAAACCCTGGCACTTTTTTCATTATTATATGAACTGGTTAAACTTTCATCTGTATTACTATCCTCTGAACTGCTCTTATATCTAGTAAAGCATTTTTTCTTCAATTTAGAGTACCTTCTTTCTGAACTACTCTTTTGTCTTTTTTTCTCTGATTTCTTTTTTTCTTTTTTGCTTATTTGATTGAGGTTTACCATCTGGCTTAAACGACTGCTGATACCTCTTAAGATTTGCAGAAAGTTGATCATTTTTAATATCGGACTGCTGATATCTCTTAAGATCTGTGAAAAGTTGATTATTTTTATAACCGAATTCTTGGTTAATCTCCATTAAATATTCATTATTTTTCTGCAGTCCTTTTAAATCTAAGGATATCATCTGGAATTTTTTACTGAGTTCCTTTAATTGGCATCAAAGTTTTTCATTTTAAAACTTTAAATCCTAGTTTTCAGCTTTTAAATTTAGTCAAATGTAAAAAATAATGTTAGAAAATGAATAATTAAATAAAATTATATAATCAAAATCAACAGTTACTATCATATTTTGAACTAGTATAGGTTGAATCTTGCTGAATATAAGTTAAATTTTGAACATTTGTTAAATCTTTAAATTTCATGATTTTTATTAAGTAAATATTTGGTTGGAAGATGAATTTTTTTGATTGTTATTGGTGCATTTCCTGAAAAAATGACAGATGTTATATAGTTATTTAATAAATCTTTAAAAATTTGGAGGTGAAAGTGATCTCTCTTTAGTTTTTGATCTGTATCTTCATCAGTTTGTTTTCTGCAATCTATATTTATATATCAATTTATAATGAATTTTAGACTTTCAAGAGAGAAGTGAAAAAAATATGCTAAAATATCACTCTTTTTATAGAATTAATTAAACTCTCAGTAAACTTCTGCTATATTGATCATTAAGCTTTCATTATACTTTTACTATTTTATTTTTAATTAAATCAATTTAAATCAATCAAATTAATTAATAGAACAAGTTTTGTTACATTTTTACTGCTTTATTTTTAGTTAAATCAATTTAATTCAATTAAATTAATTAATAAAACAAGTTTTGTTATACTTTTATTGCTTTATTTTTAGTTAAATCAATTTAATTCAATTAAATTAATTAATAGAACAAGTTTCGTTACATTTTTACTGTTTTATTTTTAGTTAAATCAATTTGATTCAATCAAATTAATTAATAGAACAAGTTTTATTATATTTTTACTGCTTTATTTTTAGTTAAACCAATTTAATTCAATCAAATTAATTAATAGAACAAGTTTTGTTATATTTTTATTGCTTTATTTTTAGTTAAATCAATTTAATCAATCAAATTAATTAAATAGAACAAGTTTCATTACATTTTTACTACTTTATTTTAGTTAAATCAATTTAAATCAATTAAATAAACTTTAAACGAAATGTTTATTAAGTTTATTATTTTACGCATAAAATGGTTTGAAATAGAAAATTATCATATGTACTTAATAAAGATTATTGATCAAATACTATTAACACTATTAATATAACTAAAAAAAGAACAAAAGTTTCATATCCTTGCAACAAATATGAGGGAAAATTGGTTAATCCTTATACAAAAAAGAGATATGAATCAGCCGATAATGAAATTTTCTCACAAAGTTCTAATATAAATACATGTCAAAAAAGTCAAAAAGTTTATGAAGACCTCGATACTGACGAATTATTTCATTTGACTTCAATTGGAGTTTTGATGTAAGATATTGAATGATTTGTTATTACAGAAGAAAATCAGGATATAATAGATATATTGACATTGATTTTAACTTTTTACCTTGAGAATGCATTTCAAAATATACCAAATACTCAATTGTACCAATTGAACTATTCAAATCTGAGCAAAGCACTGACATTTTGGCAAATAATGAACCAAATGAAATTTTTGAGGATTATTTTGAACTATCTAAATCTGAGCAAAGGCAAAGCACTGATAATTCTCATGATAATAATGACAGTTTGGTAAATAATGAACCAAATGAAATTTTTAAGGATTATTTATGTCCTCCTTTAGAATCATTTTATAATGCAAACATTACGTATACAATCTATAATGATCAATTTTTATGAATACTATTATAGATAATAAATTTTTGAAAAAAGTTTAATATACCAAAAATGGCAACTGAATCTTTAATAAAATTCATGAAATTAGTTCTAAATGAAATCAGATATGATAATTTTAGTATATTTTCAGATTCATTTTATATAGTAAGAAATAAACTTGGTTTGAAAGACAATTTCAGGCCTTTGTATCTTACCCGAAATGTTACAAGTTTTATGAAAAGGATCAAGTAGAAAACTTTTGTTAAGATATAACTCCTGCAATTATAAAATATCATCATGTTAAGTTTTCAATTCATCAACCCGTCAGTTGAATTTGTGCCAAAAACCTTTATCTTGACTAACAAAATCATTAAATGCTTTGATCATAATTTGGCCTGAATTGATATATCTGTTTTCCAGAATTAATAATCAATTGGCAACAATGCTTTGTTAATATGATTTTGAAAGTTCTTTCAAATATTAGGCAACTCAATCAAAGTTAAATAATATTTTGACTGATATTTATGACAAAAAAGTCTGGAAAACTTTCAAAGACGACAATTCAACTATTTTTTTCTGACCTGAAGTAGCAGATTCGTATCTTGGTCTTATGCTAAACCTTGATTGATTTCAGACATATGATGGAATGATGCATAGTATGAGAGTGATATATGTGGCCATTTATAATTTATCACATGATATTTGATTCTGTCATAAAAACTTGCTACTTCTTGGTCTATTACCTAGGCCAAACAAAGTTAGTTTGCATAAAATTAATTATTATTTGGCACCAATTGTTAATGAGTTAGAGTCACTTTGAAATGGAGTGACTCTGAATACAAATGAATGTTCAGAAGGAAAAAGAATTCGTATGGTATTAATACTTATATCATATGACATTCCTGCCACTAGAAAAATATGCGGCCATATTTTAGCATTAGTTTTATGCTATAGATGCCAAAAGAAGGCCAATTACAAAAATTGCTAGCATAACTATGTTGGTATAGATAACATGGATAAATAGTTCATTATTCAAAATTTTACTCAACATCATCAGGATACTTTGAAATGGAAATGTTATAATTCTAAAGCTTCAAGAAAATGATTTGTGAAGCAAACTAGTATTAGATAGTCTGAATTGCTACAGTTATCGTATCACTGGTTAAAAACTGATCTATCTTACAGATATCTTATAAATATTGGGTACCCAAAATGCAGAAAATCTGCTATACATCGGGTACCCAATATGTATACTATAGAATTAAAAAATACAACTTATTAATTATCTCGCTATCCAGTAATCATAAAAAGATGAAATATAGCTCATTCAATTCGCCTCACTGAGACGTATCGAATGGTACTAATTTCGCATTTCTAGGTATGATAAATGCTGAGATATTTGATAAATTGTAAAAAAATAAACAAAAAATACAATATCTCAATATCTATCGCACCTAGAAATGTGATATTAGTACCATTCAATACGTCTCAGTGAGGTGAATTGAATGAGCTATATTTTATCTTTTTATGATTACTGGATAGTGAGATAATTAATAAATTGTATTTTTTAATTCTATAATATACATATTGAGTACCCGATATATAGCAGATTTTCTGCATTTTGGGTATCTGATATTTATAAGATATCTGTAAGATAGATCAGTTTTTGACCAGTGTATTTTGATATTATTCATTTTATAATGATAGATCTGATGTGCCTGTTCTTAGGCATTGCAAAGTGAATTGTAAAGCAAATCTGGATAGTTCAAGGAATATTAACAAAGAATATTCTAAATGAAGTATAAAAAAAGATGAATTAATTTTCTGTACCAGCAGATATTAGTCAGATTCTGAAAAAAATATATTGTGGTGAAAGCTTTTTAAATTTTACTGCTGATCAGTGAAAAATCTTTTTTACAATTTATTCAACTATCTCGCTTTGGAATTATTTGGAAAATGAGAATCAGAAAATTCTTAGATATTTCGTAAGAATTTATCAGCTTTTTGTTAATAGAATTGTTAAGGTTGATATAATGACTGAAGTCCATCAGAAATTAATTGAAATAGTGAAACTAATAGAAAACAATTATAGTCGAGACCAAATCACATTGAATCTACATTTGGCACTTCATTTATGCGAATGCTCGTTGGATTATGGATCTTTATATACTTTGGTATTTTTCCTTTTGAATATATAAACGGCATGCTAGGTAAGTCAAATTTACATATATTTTTATTGATTTTTGGTCGATTTCACTTACTAATTTTCATTAATAGTAACTGATATATTGAATTAAAACTTATGCGAAGAATGATGTTTGATGCACAGATTATAGCTAAAAGTTCTGAAATAAACCTGAAGGGCATTAAATTACTTGAGAATTAACCGAATATTGAATCTTTATCAGCAACAAATAAGTTTTCCTCTGATGAGATGTATCGATTTTTACTCTATTCTATGGATATTCAGAATTCAGTGATTACTGAAAGAGAATCATTTTTAGGTGAAATGTTAAGACCCTTATCTGAAGATATATTATTATCAAGTATTTATAGTTGATTATTATATGGCAACCTATGAAATGTACAATTTTTGAAAACCATTTGGAGAAGGAACTGATGATTCAATAATTATTTGTATTAAGATGAACCAATTTGAAAGATGTCGAATTAGTTCTAAAATATTTGGCTCAGTAATATCATCATGACACATTACAAGCTCTTATATTTATCCAAATTTATGATAAATACTGATGAAGTAGATTGCTATCCAGATCAAATCTAGTATTTTTTCAAATATATTACATTTTAGGAAGATTCATTCCCATAAAGTATAAACTATCGATTTGTCAAAACGCAGTCAAATATTTAGCAATTAATCCAATTAATAGAATGTATTATATTTGATAACAAAATATGCGTAATTTGTGCATAATTCATACAAAAAAATAAATATGTTTATTTTTATGTTTATTGTAACTTTTTACATTGATTGTGTTATTTTTTATTATTAAATATTTAAATTCGTATGTTTAATTTATTGAATTAATGAATTATTACAAACTCTATAAAAGTATACAATTCAGCTATCAATCAAATATTTTGAATGTTAATGATAATCAAAATTCAGCCAAAATTTGAAATGAATCAGCTGAAATTTAATCGAATCATCACATGCTGAAACTTCTTATTTTGACTAATGGAATCATATCTTCTTTTTACAAATTGATAATCTTCTCTTTTATCTTTTTGCTTTTCTTCCATTAAATTATACCATTTAGCAACTAATAAATTACTTGATTCATCTGGCTTTTCTATCTATCTTTTTTTATTTCTTTTCTATAAGTTTAGGTTGATAGTCTAAGATCTGCTTTTTTTCTTTCCTCTACAGTTGGTTCAACCATTGGAGTAAATTTCCATATAGATTCCACTAGAATGACTTCAGATATAGATTCTTCTATTGAAATAATTTCAGATATAGGTTTCTGAGATTAAGATGTATATTAGTTTTTACTACTATTATAATGCTGATATAATTTTTGTGATGTAGCTAATTTTTTACCATAGCAGATGTAGGTGCAATTCTTTTTATTTTTTCGTACCATGATTTAATATATATGTAAACTTTTGCTCAATTTAAAATATTTTTTTTTTTTTGAAGACATGCTGCATTATGAACTTTATTCTGTAATTTGATGAACATTGCCTGGAATACAATAACAAATAAAATTATATAAAATAGATATTAAACCTCCAATTAAATGGAAAATTCTAATGTATCACACTTACGTAGCATGAGTCCTCAGAGTGAGAACTAAAAACAAGACCTCCTTAGATATTAGTATGTTCTGATTCTCCCTCACACCCCAATGCTAGCACCAAATAAGAAAAAACCTTTCAATCAGTTTTTCCAAATCTCCTCTCAAACACATAGGGTCTTCTAACTAGTACGATTTGTTATAAAAACTCAGCATCTTTTCTAAGAAGATTTATAGAAGCTGGCTACTAGTACCAACTTTCAGAAAAAAAGGAAGAACTATCTAATACTAAAACTAAAAGATACAAAAAAGAAAATTAACCTACTTCTACCGCTTCACTAACCCTACCCAGACTGGTACCAATATCACCCTCTCGAATGCTCCAGATGAATCGAGACGATTGCTTATACTGTCTCGTTCAGAGGCTATCACATAGTACCTAGCCAACCTTACACTTGGCATTTCAGCTGCTAACCACCCAGATAGGAGTAATTCCAGAATAAGCCAATTCCTCACGACCTAGAGATGTTCTATGTGCTCTAGTGAATCGAGACAACTACTTACCCAAAACTTTTCTGGACCATCTTCTCTAATCCTATCAAAGAATCTTTATTCTTGATATACCTATTGCAGAAAAACTAATATCTTATTTCTATAATCCCCACTTTTCCTACACAATTAACGCACCCAACATTATACCTAACGTCTTCTGCACCATTTTATTCTTTTTATTAAATTTTCTATTCAACTACTATGATGTCACCTTAAGGGGCAAAATTAGGGATCACCACTGTGAAACTAAAACCTAGGTAAGTGTTACAACAAAGGAACCAATCATCAACAGATGATCAACTGTCAATCAAAATTCTAGTACCCCCCATCTTCCGTCAGAGGACACCTCTTCGCAGTAGTTCTTTCAAATCCACAGCCAAGGTTAGCAGATTCAGTATAGCGATATAAGTTTATATTCCAAAGCCGATTCAGTATTTGTCTTCACGAGCCTGAAAATCCTGATACCTTCCACCTTTCTACCAACAGAAAATGAAAATATAAAATATAATAAAGGAAATATTCACCAAACTTATATGTCAGAAAAGCCTCTCCCTGCTGATCCAAGCCCATACAACAACTCAGTAAAAAACTGCTTAACTTCCAAAGAAACTCCGCGCTAGGTCTGCTCCAGGATCCATCAGAAGCAGCCACAAGTCCAACCTATCTGTTTTATGCACGTAGAGTGTACCTTAGAATACCAAATGGCCACTTGGATATCAACTTTAGAGAAAGACATAGGTGACTGAAAATTATGTTGACCTGTCTTGCGAAGAAACTTGGTATGCCAGACACTAAATAATAAACTTTCTCAACTTCTCTAGTTAAATCTAACGTCGTAGAGCAACTTTTCCTATGACTAAAAGACTGCTTTCTTAGAACAAACACTGGTCAAAAACTGATCTATCTTACAGATATCTTACAGATATCTTATAAATATCGGGTACCCAAAATGCGTAAATTCTGCTATACATCGGGTACCCAATATGTATACTATAGAATTAAAAAATACAATTTATTAATTATCTCGCTATCCAGTAATCATAAAATGATGAAATATAGCTCATTCGATTCACCTCACTGAGACGTATCGAATGGTACTAATTTCGCATTTCTAGGTGCGATAGATGTCAAGATATTCGATAAATCGTAAAAAAACAAATAAAAAATGCCGATTTGTCAAATATCTCGACATCTATCGCACCTAGAAATGCGAAATTAGTACCATTCGATACGTCTCAGTGAGGCGAATCGAATGAGCTATATTTCATTATTTTATGATCACTGGATAGTGAGATAATTAATAAATTGTATTTTTTTAATTCTATAGTATACATATTGGGTACCCGATGTATAGCAGAATTTACGCATTTTGGGTACCCGATATTTATAAGATATCTGTAAGATATCTGTAAGATAGATCAGTTTTTGACCAGTGAAATGGCCAAAAAGTGCAACTTTTCTTTTCAAAACTTCTTCAGAGAAATGGGCGTAGAGATCAGCAGGGAGAGTTGCCCCCTCTACAATTTAAAATAATTAATCAAATATTTTTAATTGTTTAATTATTATTTTCATAATATTAAGAAAATATGATAAAAAAATATTACTCTTACTTAGAATATAATAAGCTTATAGGATTAGTTAGTGGTCATTGTAATAATCATGTTAGAGGTTACTATATGATTCAGTATATTAATAGGCTTTAGAATAAAGTTCAATTGTTTGATAAAACAAAATAGTAAAACTTTAAGATTAGATTTTTTTTTACTGTAAGTTTAATCTCAAGTTTAACTCATAAGTCTAATTCCTAAGTCTAACCCATAAGTCTAAACATCAGAAAATTTTTTTAGGAGATATATAACAATATACAGTCGTCCTCCTATATAATCACACCAGGATCC
>QKYT01000467.1:21267-47762 GCA_003550305.1 Glomus cerebriforme | reverse complement strand
ATTTAATTTGGAAAACTTTTACTTAATGTAACAAAGACAGTTTCATAGATAAAATTTTAAGTTATAAGCAGTTTTTTGAAATTTTTTAAAAAAATTCTTGTTTAGTTACACAACTGATCTTTTATTTTGATTCGCTAAACTATTTANNTTANACCTNATCTTAAATTTTAATTNGATAAAATTGAGGTTGTTANAAATAAGACACGTAACATGATGTTACAAATAGATTTATCCATAAAATAAATGCAAAGGATTATTTATCCTTTATAAAATATTATGTTTATCATATTGGTTAAATTTTAATTTTTATCATTTGTATTTTTTATCATTCAGGTTATTTATCATTAGCATATTTATTGGTGTTTATTGAATTTGATATTTATTATTTAAATATTTATCGATATTTATCATTTAGGTTAAAATCTGATGTTTTATTACTATTTATTCATATCGAATTTATTTGACGAGTTCGATTATTATTGATATATATTACATATTATAATTAATGTGATAAATAATGATAAAGAGATATATATCACTATATATTTCCTGAAAAAATTTCCTGATAAATTCAAGTTCAACTTTAAAGTTAAAATTAAGAAATATACTTATATTTTTACCTTAGAAAATAAATTCCTGTGGTAAAATAGAGGTCGTGTAATATTTGTACCAAAAAATAGACTCCTAGAATAATATAAAGAATATAATTAAGGTTAGATTTTAAAAGATTTCTGAAGTGAATTTGAGGTCTATAGTATCTAACCTTTGATATTAGACTTTAAAAAACTCCTAAAGTAGTTTGGAAATCATGTAACTTACTCCTATAATTGCTCCTAGAATTAAAAGAAGGTTATATAACCCTAATTTTTACAATAACTTCTAAAGGACAAATAATGGCTATCCTAGAACTCCTAATATTACCCTACTAAATATAAAGAAATCTGTATTAAAAAAATAATACTTAAATATAAAAGATCTATAATTAGTAAAAAAATATATAATTAATATAAATACTTTTTATTTTATAGCTAGTTAAACTAGGATGGAAGGCATCTACCATTAGTAATATAAACTTTCTAAAAGAATAACTTGTATAAATTTTAACTTAGTAAATAAAATAGGTTTAATTAAAAGTAGTTAGGATAGAATAGTCAGATATAATTTTTTTATGATCTAGAAATTTTAAAATTATATTTTCTTAAAAATAATTATTAGCATTGATCTATATAAGACAGAATCTATATATAGCATTTTAATAATAAAATAAAAGATTAATTTGGCTATTATGGTGGTGTTAAATAAGTTATATTTAAATTAAATTAGAAAGGTGAGAAAAATTTATAAAAGATAAATAAAAATATATAATTTGTATTTAATTTATAAATTAAAAAAAATATATATATACTGTATATATTTATATATTATACAATTAGACTTCTATATAATTACCTTTTATATAAAATACCTTTTTATAAGTATTAATAAATTGATATCTATATAGTTACAGATATCTATTTTAAATCTTTTGAATAAAGTTAAAATAGGGTTTTAAAATTCTGTAATATTATTTATATATGTACTTTTGCTTTTAAAAATTAATCAACAAAGTAATTAAATCTTACATTTATTAATTATTATAAATCTTTATATTAATACTATTTATTTTTAACTTTCAAACTCACTCCAATGTTTCAAATAAAATTTTTAAGTTATTAAACTGGTTATAATTTAGAAAATTTTAAATAGTAAGATTAATTTATATTTGCTTTTGCATTCTAGACAATCAATTTGTTTGTTGATTTGTATTATAAAAAGTAAAAAAAAAAAAAAATTCTACTTAAAATAAGATATAAATTTAATTATAAAAAAATCAGAATTGGATTCTTTTTTGTTAACTTGATCCATATATATTTGTTTTATATTATGCTGGATCAAGTAAGCCATGTTATATTCATAAATTTTAATCTAATTTATTTTTTTGGAATTTCTATATACTATATATATTTGTTACTACAATGAAAAAAATTTTTTTTTCAAATACAATTTATAAAATTAAATTTCCGTTATTGAATTCAGCCGTTAATTTCAAATGACTTTTTGACCTTAAAAAAACACATACTAATACTAATACTGTTAATATAAAATTTTAGAGCGGTGATCTTTATATAACTTATAATCTAATGCTGGTAAGGTGACTTTCCAGATTCTTTCCGTAATTATTTTATGAATTCAAAAAAAAAAACGCCGAGTAAATATTGTAATATGATCGGGGATTGTAAAAATCCATTGTCAAGAGGATGGGTCGGACCATTGGGGTTTATTGTAACACGAAAGGCTCCTCAATTTTATTTATTTTTTTTTTTTATGAGAATGACTTTTTTATTTATTTATTGTGTTTAATAATTTAAAGGGAAAACTTTAAAGTTGGTATTTGGTAGCTCAGTATTAGGAAAAAAAAACGAAACGAAATATACAATATAACTGCGCATATATATATAAAAAAAACAGTACAGACTAAAATTATGAGTACAACGCAAACACCACGACCGTTCTACAAATTACCAAAATCGTCGCCTGCAGAAGAAAGCCCACCAACCAACGGGTTTGAGACTTCCCCCTCAGTGAATATTATTAATTCTAACGAAAAAATAAATAAAGAAAAATTAATACCTAAACGTTCAGCTCCTCCACCACCGAAAGTAGCGCAAAAAGTCGTCCAAATGAGCGCTTCCGGCTTGAATGGTTTAAGCACTAGTCCTTCAGGAAAAGATAACCAGCGTCGTGGGCCTAAGAAACCAAATAGTTTAGGACCTCCACCGAAACCCGGTCGTTCACCAACTGACCCATATCAAACAGCACTAGCAAGAAGTCCTTCTGCTGGTAGTGGCCAAAAGCAGGGTTTTTCGAGTGAATCTCCCACATCACCCAAATACTCGGCAAGTGGTTATAGTTCACTTAAAGGAGCTCCTGCCATCAACGTTCATGGCGAACCAATTCAACCTTCAGCCAGTGAAAAAGACGGAAATAGTAAATCTCTCAAGTTTTTCGGTAATTTACTCTCTGGTAAATATTGTTTTTTGTTTTTTTTCTCATGACTAAATCAGATTCTTTTAAAAATTTTAAGTTATATAAAGGTTGAGAAAATTAAAGACAGATTATTCATATTTCTAAGTCTAAATAAGTCTTAATAGAATATAAAAATTTAAATATTATATTTTTAAATTAAAAAAAAAAAGTTCTCAATTAAAATATTTTTATATGTAAATTTTTTAAATAGATATTCTTGGACCAAAAAAGAGAGTAGAGATTTCGTCACCATATGATCCAGTACATTTAACTCATGTAGGGTTCAATCAAGAAACTGGAGAATTTACGGTGAGTCCGCAGATCCATTTCTTGAATGTTTGTGATGAAATAATTTGATTCTAAATCTTACGAATCACCTAGGGTTTACCAAAAGAATGGCAACAATTATTACAAGAGTCTGGAATTTCAAAACAAGACCAACAAGCACATCCACAGGTATACTTGCTTATTAATTATTAGTACTTGGAGTGAATTCAATTTGGTTTGTTTTCTTATCGGGCTTAATAATGTATTTTAAAAAATTATATAGGCAGTATTGGACATTGTAGCGTTTTATCAAGATACAGCGGGTGGTAAAAATCCACATGCAATTTGGGAGAAATTTAATAATGCAAAAATTGCAAATAAAGCATCTCCATCCGTTACTCCTACTTCACCAAAACAGGTGGATAAACTATTTGAGAATCCCGTGAGTGTCAAATATTTCCGATTTTTGATAATTTTGCATAAATTTAACTATATGGTGAACGAATAAAATAATATTTGGGCAGGATTATCATATAAGGATGAAATTTATTTATATTTCGTTTTCGAATTAGAGAACTGCACCTGTTCCACCAGATACAAAGAAAAAACCGCCACCTCCGGCTGTCCCTGCAAGACCACCGAATCCACCGGTATGCTTATTATTGATATATTAAAACAAAATATGTATTATTTTCACATTAGCATATTATCTAATTATATTTTTATAATTTCTTATAGGGTAATAAAAGTTACAGCAAGCCAAAACCAAACAATTCTCCTCCAAAGCCATCGCGTAGCAGTAAGCATTATTATTTATGTATTGATGTTATCTTTATAAAGTTTCAATGTAATAATTTTTAATTGCTATATTAGACACAGCTGATCCTCCGAGACTCCCGCCAATAACGCCATTACCTCCGCTTGAAAGTAAGACTTTACCGCATCCTCCACCAAAACCTAAGCCACCTCGTCATAACCAGAACAATCAAGGAGGTCCAACGAGTCCTTCCGCGTTAAAACCACAATCACCATCATCTAGTCCTGGTCAAGGACCAAAAGGACCCCCACAACAGCAAGGTAGTCAAAGGCGCCCTCCTCCACGTAATAAGCAAAATAAGGATTCTGGAAACATAATCGATAGATTGAACGCCATTTGTAGTGAAGGAAATCCAGAACATTATTATACTAATTTGGTCAAAATTGGTCAAGGGTGTGAATTAATGAATTGATTTTTTTTTTTTTTTAGTTAAAATTGTTTTTTATTTGTATTTAAATGTAATCTTCTCCTTATAGTGCTTCAGGTGGTGTATACACTGCTTATCAAAAAGGCACTAATGTGTCTGTCGCTATTAAGAGAATGAACCTTGAACAACAACCAAAAAAGGATCTTATCATAAACGAAATTTTGGTAATGAGAGAATCAAAACATAAAAATATCGTGAATTTCATTGATAGTTATCTTTTTGCTGGAGAACTTTGGGTTATTATGGAATATATGGAAGGTGGTAGTTTGACAGATGTAGTAACAACCAATATCATGTCTGAGGGTCAAATTGCAAGAGTTTGTATAGAGGTAATTAATACTGAGTTATACATTTATTTATTTTTTTTATTCATTTTTCCAGGATATTTATAATGATTTATTTTATAGACATTGAAAGGTTTAAATCATTTACACGAAAAAGGTGTTATCCACAGAGACATCAAGAGTGATAATGTACTATTATCATTGCAAGGAGATATCAAATTGAGTATGTTTAAGAACTTTTTATTCAATGATTTTGATGTTTAATTTAAATTAATTTTCAATTTTAAATTCATATTTCGTAGCCGATTTTGGATTTTGCGCACAAATCAATGAACATCACAACAAACGTACGACAATGGTTGGTACGCCATATTGGATGGCCCCAGAGGTTGTAACACGCAAAGAATACGGTCCCAAGGTTGATATATGGTCATTAGGTATCATGGCTATTGAAATGATAGAAGGAGAACCACCGTATTTAAACGAAAATCCTTTAAGAGTTTGTATAGTGAAATTTATTATATTTTTTGTTATGTTTTTAATTTTTTAATGTTATTAATAATTTTATTTTATTTTATTTATTTATTTATTTTGACAGGCTTTATATTTAATTGCAACGAATGGTACACCACAGTTACAAAATCCTAGTGGTATATCGCAACAATTTAGATTATTTTTAAATGAGTGTTTAGAGGTAGATACAGAAAGAAGGCCAACAGCAGCTGAACTTTATGATGAGATAGAAGATGGTAATAAAACTATAGTTAAATGTCATCGTTTCTTAGAAAAAGCCGATCATCAAGGTACACTCGTACCTTTAATCAAAGCTGCACGGGATAATTCAAGAAAATAAAAATTCATTTTACAAAAAAAAGTCACGTTATAATGTTTTGGATAATCTGGTAACGAGATATTAAAAAAAAAAAAAAAAAAAAAGAATTAGCTTCAATCAATAATTTGTCGTTTATTCTCTGTTTTTCATTATTGTATTTTATTATTAGTATTTATTTGGACATTTATAACATTTATACGATTTATTTATTTTATTTTAGTTATTTATTTCTTAGACTTTTTGTTAGGAAATATTATTTTATTTTATTTAGGATCTCAAGGCGGGTTTAATTCTTGTTATTAAATGTTACACACATTCTCAATGTATAAACCCATTTCAACTCCCCCTACAATATATATCAACGCCATTTCGAATTAATTATTATTGTTTATATATTATAACATTATAGATTTCTTATGTTTTGCGTGTTTTATGTTCCTTGTTTATTTGTAGATTTATTATATATATATTTATTTATTTATTTTAAAATTCTTGTTCATTATTTCATTTAAAAAAATTTGCGCAAAAGTCAAAACTAAAAACGTGCATAAATTTTACAATATTATTTGAATATATTTAATTTATTATAATGATAAATATTTACACTTGTTAGAATCAAAGAAAAAATATTTTTCTTAAAAGAATGCTGAAAAGGATAATTAAATTCTTTCCGAAATTTCAGGAACAAGGACATAATTTAGTTTGAAATTTAGATTTACATATTTATTTTTTTTGTGCGATGCATAAGTACAAAGAATTTTTTGAATCATTGTTCAAGTTTTATATTTTGTGTCCATATTTACTAAAATATTTAAACACTGGCTAGATAAAAATTTGATCTATAGATAATATGATCAACTTCTAATTAGTCACGTGATGTCATACTTTATGTTAGAATTTAAAAAATTCTGGTTAGTTAAAAAAAATTTCTGAAGCGTGAGTCAAGTGGTCAGTCACGCGATCTAATATTCATTTAAAGTAATTTTTTTCTTTTTTGCGGTTTTTGTAAACTTTTTGATTTAGATCTTAGGACATTGTCGCGATGAAAAATACTAATTACTATGAAGTTCTCGGTGTCGAAACGATCGCTTCTGAAGGTGAAATCAAAAAGGTAAAAACTATTCCGGATTTTTATATGAAGTACAAGTATTATTTAACTAATAAAATCATTTTGCATGTATACTTATTATAGGCATACCGCAAGTTAGTAAGTTAAAGAAGTAGATCTTATAATTCTGGCTAAATTGTTGTAGTTAGTACTAAAATCATTCCGAGAAAGTTTAATGTGGTTTACTATGAAGAGATTTTTTTTTTTTTTTCTTGTTGCATTTTACTATAAAATACAATAAAAGAATTTTGAATTATCTCATTTTAATTATTTGGAAATGCACTATTTGGAAACACGTGTTTTAGCTTCTGTATTTATTCAATTGTATCACAAGAAATTTATTTATATATTTATTTATTTTATAGGCGATGAAATATCATCCCGACAAAAATCCTGATGATGAAGCCTCAGAAAAGTTTAAAGAAATTAGCCACGCATATGATGTTTTAAGTGATCCAGAGAAACGGTAATTAATTATTGCAATTTATTAAAAATTCGGTTTTAGAAACGCGTCAAATTGTTAATTAATTAATTCCTTTAGTGAATTATATGATCGATTTGGTGAAGATGGATTATCCGGTGGTGGTGGTACTAGTATGTCGGCCGAAGAATTATTTGCGAGTTTTTTTAGTTTTGGTGGAATGGGAGGTTAGTGCAAGCTACTTTTTTAAATCATTATTATAATACTTGTAATAATTATATATATTATATATTACATTAATGAATATATTTAGGTGGTGGACCTTCTAGACAAAGGCGTGGAGAAGATATCGTTAAACATTTCCCCGTTACTTTGGAAGATCTTTATAATGGAAAAACTACCAAAATTTCTTTGCAGAAAGATGTTGTTTGCCCATCATGCCACGGGTATATAAAATTTTTTTCGGCTAATCGTTGATATTAATTCAAATTTGGTCTAATACTGAATATTTTAATCATCTGTATAGAAAGGGTAGTAAATCTGGGGCTACCAGTAAATGTACCAGCTGTGAAGGTCGTGGAATCAAAGTCGCTATGCGACAAATCGGTCCTGGCATGATTCAAAGAATAAATACAGTTTGTACTACTTGTATGTGTTAAAAATATATTTGTAATTGATTTATAGTGTATTTCTATCGCTTAGACGCTTACAATTATGCATAAATTTTAAGGCGATGGTGAAGGTGAAGTAATTAAGGGAAATAAGTGCAAGAAATGTAAAGGCGTAAAGACTATAGAAGAAAAAAAGAAACTAGACATTTTTATTGAGAAAGGTATGCAAGATAATCAAAGAATAGTCATGCAAGGTGAAGCTGATCAAGAGGTATTTATACAAAAGTTTAAATCATGTTTTACTTTAAATAAAGCTTCTGAATTATATTTATGAACTATTTTGTTTTATGTTTTTGTATCATAGCCTGGTGTTGAAACAGGAGATGTAATTCTTGTCCTCAAACAAAAACCTCACGAAAAATTTGAGCGACAAGGTAATGATTTACTAACAGAAGTTAGTATATCAATTACTGAAGCGCTTTGTGGATTTTCGAAGGTTCTTGTTAAACATCTGGATGGACGTGGGCTGGTTATAAATCATCCTGCCGGTGAAGTGATAAAACCTGGTGCCGTGAAATGCATAGTTGGTGAAGGTATGCCACAGTATAAGCGATCGTCTGACAAAGGTAATTTGTATGTTAGGTTCAATGTAGAATTTCCACCTGACATGTGGATAACTCCGGAAAAAATTAAGGTAAATTAATTTATTTTTGTGTTTATTATATTAATTTTTTATTTATAAATATGCATCGAAATAGGAATTGGAGGCGCTTTTACCAAAAAGGAAGGTTGAAGATCCTTCAACTTACCCGGAAATTCTCGATGAAGTACACTTGACTGAAGGAAACTTTAGCGAGGTAAAATGATTGATTTTTTTGTTTTGCATTTTGATCAGCTACTAATTCGGATGCTTCAATGTCTTCCTATACTGTATTAGTATGGTAACAAGAAAGCAAGAAGTGGAAACGTATGGGACGAAGATGATGATGATGATGATGATGATGATGATCATTCTTTGGGATGTAATCCACAATAAATATATTAATCGGAGTTTAATTACATGGACTTTGGGATTCCCTTCTATTGTAATATATTATGACATTAGAGGGTAATTTTCAATCTTTGTGATTATCAATAATTAAAATAATGGCAAAGCAATTGAATCTTTTTTCCATTTTATTTGTTTCAACGCCTTCTTCTGCTCTCCTTCCGACATAGAAATTTACATTGGGACATTAGTGATTTAGATTTATATTTTTCATTTGTTTAGAGGGCATAAATAAAATCATTAATATTACTAATGATTTTAGAGAATTAAAATGTTTTATTATAAGGATCAATTTATTTATAATTTAAAAAAATCTGATCTTGTTTGTGGGTTAATTAATTAACTAACTGTTTTAAATCTTTTTGTATTATAATAAATCTATCCTTTTTATTGAAAATAAAAATTTTCATGTTTAAATCTGACAAAATATATCATAAAAAGTATAATCTTTAAAATTAATTGTCCAATCTTTTCCTCCAACTTATTCTTGCATGAGTTGCATCTAATGATTCTTTTTTCATCTTTCCGAAAGTCTGAACTCGAACATTTTTCGCCCAATAAGGTAATATTACATATGGCGAAAAAGGTAAAGAGTAACAAAAAACGAATCACATGACCAATCGTAATGGGGTTTATTGAAACGTGGCGCAGCATACACTAATTTTCATGACTTTGCACCTGTACAGTACAAGTACTATACAAAAATAGGTTTGGAAACGTTTCTAATATATACCCTTCAATCTCATAAAGGGAACCTCCAAAATGGAGAAATTTTGCGCTGAAATTATACGTAGAGCTACCCATCAAACACTTGCAGCTGCAGGATTTGAAAAGAGTTCAAGAATTGGCGGAGATGTTCTTGCTGATGTTTTTAAAGAATATTTAATGTTTTTAGGGAAATCAGCTCAAGAAGCTGCAACAAATGCTGGTAGGACTAAAGTTAATACTACAGACATCTTGATAGCGTTTGAAGATCTTGGTATAAACTTGGAAGAGTTGAAAGAATGGACAAAAACTGAAGGAAAAGTTCTTGGAGGTTACGCTGGACGAAAACCGACTGTTTTAAAAGGTATTACATAAAATCAATAATACTTATTACATGTTTCAGACCTATTTTTTTTTATAAATTATACTCATTTATTAATAGACTTATTAAGAAGTGGACTCCCTAATGAAGTGGATGATGTTGATTTATCAATAATTGAAACAAAAGAAAAAGATGAAATCAAACAAAATGGCCAAAGTTCAAAAAAAGAGGATATAGTAGATATAGTTCAAGAAATTCAGATCAATGAACAATCAATAAAAAAATTAGAGAGCAAAGAAATTGAGAACAATATAAAAGAAGTGGAAGATAATATGATTATAGATATTGAAGGAACATTGTCACAGAATAATTCTCAGAATAATAAAAATAATGATAATGAAACTGCATCCTTGTCTACGGCCGAGGATAAGTCTTCAGATTCTCTTTCTGGTCAGACGACACCAAAAGATGATGGAAAAATTACTAATATAAATGGCGAAATTACAAAAGAACGTATAGAATCAAATAGTCCAATGCAAATTGATTCAATAGTTAAACAAACAACTGATCGTTACAGTCGGTTGTTATTACTTTCAAAAAAAAGACCACCCTATATTCCTGATTGGCTTCCACCACTTCCTGAAGTTAAACCACGCAAAGAAAATGAACCTGTAAATGAAGTTCAAAATGTTGGGGTCGAAGAAAAAACAAAGGAATTAAGTGGATTAACTGAATCAACGACATTAACGGAAAAGGAAAAACCTATCGATGATATGATAACTAGTCAAGAAAGTATATCGGAAATTCAAGAATCAAACAATATAAATGTCGATTCAAATGTTCAAATAAAACCTTCAAAACAAAAACTCAAACGTCCACTTGCATATACTATGCTTGACGAATTATTTGAAAAAGCACTTACAAGCGAATCTGCACTTGGAGAATTATCATTTGATACTCCAAGGAAAAAGCGTAAAATTGTCGAATTTGATAATTTGCTTTCATTCGAAGATTCTCTGTTTAGTGAGTCTGAAATTCCTGTGATGGATGACAAAAATACAAGAGAACTAGTAGAGTCTTATGGATATCCGTTGCGATTAAATGAAACACCAATACAAAAACATAAGTCTATTGAGTTAGCATCAAAAGTTGCTGACGTCAATCTAAAAGCACCTGTGCAAATTATTGACACCATATTACCAGAAGTGAAACCTTCTAAACCTTTACAAATAAAATCTCCGGTGTCACGTAAAGGCAAGGAGAAGATGATACCGGAGATTATTGATTTCCAAGAGCCTGAACCGTCTACAGAATCTCCAAAAGCACTTAAGAAAAAGGAACCAATGAATATTAAAGCTAAAAAATCAACATATAAAGGCGCAACCATGAAATCTGATGTTCCCGAAAAACTTTCAGAATCTAATCGTCCCAAACTGACATTACGTATAAAATCAGCAACTACACCATCCGATCCTGAACCATCTGAAGTTATTAATTGTATTTGTGCTCCTCCAAATAATACATTAGATGATGGGAAGTTTATGGTATCTTGTGATAATTGTCAAGAGTGGTTTCATGGAGTTTGTACCGGGTTTGGACCTCATCATGTTGACGTTGGTACTTGGTTCTGTCCAAGATGTCGCGATCGTGGTATATCATGAATCTTTATGTTTGTCAAAATTCCCAAATTATGTAATCTTACACATTTTTTTTTGTTTTTTTTTTTACTTGTAATCTTTATTAACTGAGTAAAATATCAAAAAAGAAATGCAATATTTGGGAATTACAAAGTATCAATTACCGTGTTCGATCTTTTTTTTTAACTTACCGAAGAACATGTATTTATATTAATTACCATCGTAACAAAAATTTATGATGCAATAAATTATTAATCATCGATCCTTTAGTTAATGCTACGCAATAAAAAATTAAATTTCGGAACAAATTGTAATATTATTCTTGACAATTATGCAAAAATTCCGAATGTTTATATAATTATATTTAATAAAAAACAGAAAAACAGAAGGAATATATATTGGTAACGGGATCACATATTATTTAAATAATTAGATATATATGGCGAAGTGGCAAACCCGACTATTTCAGCTAAAAAGGCAAATTAAGTATTCATAAAATCGAAGGATTAGCATTGGATCCCTCACAAATTACGACAAAAAGAATATTGAAAATATATTATTAAACGAAAAAAACAATTGTAATCAAAGGCCATAATAGGTATGGATAAAATCAATCAAATACAAAAATGACATTTAGTATAATATTCGAATAGTAGATGCAATCAGGGAACATCAATCGCAAATCTCAACTCTGGTGAACGACCAGAAAATCCAAAAAGGTAATACCCACACTAAAAGGCATTACCAATGGTCACATTTCATTTGACCAACAAGTGGTGAATTAACTGGCATACTCTTTATCTCAATTTGGTTCTTGGAATACCTATCATCAAAAAAGCCATAAATGATCAAAAGTTTCAGATCATACTACAGTCAACTCTCTATCCGGCATTTATAGAATTATCACGTGATTTATTTATATAACGAAAAGTTAAATATTATTTTATTAAGAATTATGAAAGTAATAAAATCAATACAAAAAAACAGTTATCTAAAATATCTATCTATAGTAATCTGCTGCATTGAATTAGCTTGTTCTCTTTTAATAAATTTCTCGATTTTACCCATTAATTTTATATATTCACTTGCATTTTCTTGTTGAAGTAAAAATGTATGTACAATTTTTAAGCTTTGTAATACTTTGTTTAATACAAATAGTTTTTACTTCAGTACTATCATCTATTTCATCTGGTCATCTGGTAAAAGAAATGTATTAGGAAGAATTTTGGTATGATTCAGCTGAAATTTCATCACAACTTTGAGTAATAATATATTGAATTGCTTGTAAACCATTTTTTATTTTTAAATCTTGTATAAGCTGGCCAGCTTGGTAAACTTATTGGGGTTTGATCAGTGTTGGCAATTGGACTTATTGGACAATTGGACCAATTAGACATTGGACTTTATTGGACTTGTACAGTTGTACCAATTAGTCCAAATAAACAATTGGACAATTGGACTTGATTCAATTTCAACTGATAATAAAAAATGATTTAATATAAATTTTACATGGCTCTATTAAAGTTCATTAAATTTATTTATTAAGTTTTACCAATAATAAAATCTTCCAAGTAACTGATAACTCTAAATTTTCTATAAAAATATATTTTAGTTCCCATTTTGCTTACAGATCAATAGCAGAATGTTGTATTTGCTCAATATTATTAATAGAAATATTATATGTATCAGTAATGCTTGCTAATTCATTATCTTGGTTTTGTGATTCATTTTTAATCATTTCTATCCAATTTATTACTGTTTTTTTTCATTCGTTAGCAGATGCTAATGGTTGTTTATTTATATTTTCATTATCATTTTCATCTATTTCACTATCAGTATCAGAATCTTCATTATCAGATAAAATAAAAATTTTATCATCATTTTCTAATCTTGCAAATTTTATATTATCTGAAGTTCTTGTTATAGTTGTTTGATATTGTTTTGCATAATAATCTTAAGATTGCTTGACAAAACTAAAAAATTTAGCAAATAGGTAAAATGACAAAATATTGTAATTTAATGAAACTATATTAAAGTTTTAATTAAAAGTTAGCAAAACTTGACAAAAAGTAAAACCTGTTAAAACTTATTATAAATGGTAAAACTAATAAAACTTTGCAAAACTATAATAAAACTAGGAAATTGCTAGTAATCATCACCTAGATGTTTGTCATCTGGGTAATCATTATCTGGATGATCATTGCCTGGATTTTTTTTTGAATATGTTACATGATTTATAATATATAAATATAACTATTATTCATTAATAACTATTAGATTTGCCAGTGGTTAAAATGCTAAATAACTTTTTTTATGTTAGAAACACAGGCTTGATTCCTATACTGGGCCTTTAATTTTTTCAATTTTTTTATCATTTATAGTTATGAAGTCACATAAATTAAAGATATATTACACAATAATATAAAAACACATTATGATTTCAAATAAAATATTTATTTTATTTATCATTTCACATTTTTATATTTTTTTTGCTCACTTGCTCAACGTCTTAACCTGCAATAAAGATATATTTTTTCTTTCTTTTTCTTTATGTTATTTTTTACACTTATTCTTTATTAACTTTATTTCATTTCTTTAGATTCTTTTACTTTCTTGATTTTGCAATTAAGGTTTGTTATTTTGTATTTCTTCTAAGTTTTTATTTTTTTATTTCATTCTTATATTTTATTTCTTACATTCCATTGCTTCTTACTAACTTTATTTCATTTTTTATTTTTAGGTCTTTTGCTCTTCTTTTTCTTCTTTACATTATTGTATGTTTTTTTTTNTTTTTGATTATTAATTACATTCCATTCCTTATTAACTTAATTTTTTTCTTATTTTATGGGTTTGCTTTTCATTTGATTAGTTGGTTCCTTCATTTTCTCCTCCTAATTATCTTCTTTTCATTATTTTAATAATTTTTCATCTCATTTTTCATCTCATTTTTATTATTCCCTTTTTGTCCCCTATTATTCTTTTTATTTATTTTAATTTTCTTTCATTTTTATTCTTTTTCATTACATTTTTTTGTCCTATTTTTTTGTCCATTTCTTTAACCTATTTTTTCATCTTTATTTCATTTTTTTTTGTTCTTTTTTTATTCCTGCTTCCTTCCTTTATTTTTTTGTTCTCCTTTTTTCTTTTATTATTTTTCATTCATTCCCTTTTATTTTTTTTTGTTTTTCTTTTCATTCATTTTATTCCCCTTTTGAATGTTTCTTGTTTCATTTTTTTTTATCATTTCTTTGTTTTACTCACCTTTCTTCCCTTTTTTTTGTTTCTTTCTTTCACTTCTCTTTCTTCACTTCTTTCATTTATTTACTATTTTCTTTCATTCCCATTTATACGCTCTTTCTTTCGTCTTCCTTCTATCATTTCTTTCTTTCATTTCCCTTTTATTATTTTCCTCTTTTATTTCATTTTTTATTGTTTATTTTGTTTTCCTTTTATCTTTCTTTATTCTTTTTATTCACCTTTTTGTTTTTATTATTCTTCTTTACATTTTTGTTTTTTTATTGCTGTTTCTGATTTTTATTAGCATATTCCTATTAAAAAATAAATATAAATCTTAACTTTTGATAAATGAGTTTGACAATATCTTTTTTATTTAATTAATAATAAACATATAATCTTTTTAAATCAATAACAAATAAAGTTTTGTTACATATATAAAAATGTAAAAATTTTTAAAATAAAAAAAGCTTAAAAGTTTAAATTTTTTTTTTATTTAAAAAAAAGTTAAAGGTTTAGTTTAATTTGCCTAGACCCTGAGAGTTTATTTTTTTCATCCTGAAGAATAAAAATGCTCTATTATAAAACATATGATATATTTAAAAAAAAATCCAGATAATGATTGTCCAAACGATAAATACTAGGTGACAATCATCCAGATAATAATCATCCAAATAATGTTTAGCAATTTCCATAAAACTATAGTAAAAATTTGGCAAAATTAGCATAAGATTTCAAGCTATTTTAGTTAATCTAACTCATAAAGCTATTATTATCTTTATATACTTGCATAAATTTGGACTAAACTTAACACTTTTTCCACCTAAAATACCAAAAAAAAAATATTATAAACAATTTTGTAGTTAAATTATATAAATAAATATGCTATAAATATATTGTACCTTTAATCAATTTTTTCATTTTGAGTAATACCATTCCATTGTTAAAAATAACCATTCCAATAAAACTGTTAATATAGTAATTAAAAAAATTTGTTTGAATAACCTTTTATAAAATTCCAATAATCTAAAATATTATTTTTAAATTACTTAGAAATAGAATTAGTATAAGGATATTTTTTTGATTTATATTCTTCAAATTTAGCTAATAAAACTGTTAGTTCCTTCTTAAATCATATATAATAATAATATAAAACTTATTTTGCTAGATAAGAAAATAATAAATTTAATGCAAAATTAAATTTTGTATCATGATAAAATGGATGTAGCAAAAATAATAGTAACAAGAAAGGCTATTTCCAATCTCTTTATTATTACTCAATTTTTGAAAAAAAAGTAATAGCTAATTCTTGATTTTCAAATGTTTTAAATATTATAACTAAACTATATTATCAAATCTATGAAGAACTTTATATAATCATGAATTTTGTCATTAAAGTTTGTTAAATGTTACACAATATAAAATTAAAAAGATTTCAATTTTTTTAATGAAAATTCATCAATTATTATCTAAAATGCATTGTAAATATTTTTCAGAAAAATCATAGCCATCAGAAATAATCTTTTCATTTATTTTCATTGTAAGATTCTAAAAAAAAAATAAAAATTGTTTAATTAAAAATAAACATCATTTTATTACATTATACATACATGTAAAATCTTTTTTGTTTTTAATAAACTAGCAAAACAGTAATAGTATAAGTTCTATCGAGTAATAGCTGAAATTACTAATACAATATAAACTTTGTAAATAGCTACTTGCTCATTTTAAAGTTATTTAAGCCATATTTTTGACTAACTAAAAAAAGTAATAACCCCTTTAGCAGTATTATTCAGACTTGATGACTCTTTAAATATATTTTCAATATACAAATTCATCTGATACATAAAAAGCATAGCAAAAATATCTTATCCTGATATTAGAGATATAATCATTTTCTAAATCAATAAAATTAATAGAGTTTAAAATTTAAACGCATCTGTGTTCGAACACATCTTCTATCACGTGATCTGATTTTTAAATTTTATTAGTTATGTAATTCAGATTATCGATCAATAATTTTTTTTATTAGGAACATTTTTTAATGTTCTTTTAATTAATTTTATTTATACCTGAAAATGAAATGGACTTCTGAAAACAAAAGGTAAATGTTTTTTTTGTTTTTCTTCATTAATTTCATTTAAGAATATTTTCTAATGTTCTTTTCATGATTTTTTTTATAGAAACACTTCCTGGAGATGAAAGGAGATGAAAAGGTAGGTTTCATTCTTTTTTTATTGTTAATTTTATTTAAGAATATTTTTAACGGTTCTTTTCATGATTTTTTTTTATAGGAATATCTCCTGAAGATGAAAGGAGACAAAAAGTGAGTTTTTTTTTATTTTTTTCTTTGTTAATTTCATTTAAAAACATTTTCTAATGTTCTTTTTATGACTTTTTTTTATAGGAACACCTTCTGGAGATAAAAGGAGACGAAACTCATGAAAGGTAGGTTTTTTTTGTAGAAATGCCCTCTGAAGATAAAAGGAGATGAAAGGAAACGAAAGGTAAGTTTTTATTGTTAGTTTTTTTGTTAATTTCATTAAAGGGCATTACTAATGTTCTTTTATTTAAATTTATTTGCAAGAACAATTCTTAGAGACATAATGAACTCCAGAAGGTAAAAGATAACAATAAAAACAATAACTGATAAAGGCTTATTTCAGTTTATTAACTGTATTAAAAAAAGCAAATCATAAAAATATTTTAAGTTATATGTGTTTAATAGATAAATAAATAAATAATCATACTGATTAGCTAATCAAATTTAAAAATAATGAATTACGTGATAAGAATGCGTTTGAATGCAAATGTATTCAAAATTTAAACCCAAATTAATAAATAATTCTAAATAATTTTATAAACCTAAAATTAAAAATAATTTATTATTAATTACTTTACAACAATATTTTTTGAAGCTAAGTCTATAATTAATCCATTAATTTTAATGTTCTTTTTTTCAAGCTCATTAAATAATTTTTTCATTTCATTTATTATAATTTTACTGGTACATTTTTTTTCATTAATATTCTTAACTTTTTATATAATTATAATATGTCTGGAATGTGTGCTAGGTTAGTGATGTAGCAATTTTCAAATGTTATAAAAAATAAGTTTATAACTTAATAAAAAAATTCCCAAAATTCTTAATGTAACTATATTTTTAGTCACTTTGCAAGTTTACTTAAAGGCCAAAAAGGGGGATTTAAAAATCATTTTTGACTTTACATATAAAAAAAATAAAAAAATTCATCTTTGCTAATCATTTATTTCTAAAAATGGTTAGATTAATTTTAACAAAAAAAAAGTGGTTTATTGGAATAAGTCAAAAATGACCTTCAAAATTACCTTTACTACTCTAAGTAAACTTGCAAAGTGAATAAAAATACATATATTGTATTTTTTTTTAAAAGCTTTATATATTGAGAAAATATTTTTTTTGCAAAATTTTTCTGCATTACAATTGGTTAACTACATCACCAACCTGGCACACATTTTAGACATGCATAATTTTATATTGCATTTTGAAGTAAATAAAACAGACTCTAATAAATTTTAACAAGAAACATTTTTAATTCTAAGATCATTATTAATAGCATCATTAAGAATAATATTTGTAAAGTTATCAGATATTTTTTTAAGAATTCTATCACTAAGCTGCTTACAATATGGTAACTTTAACATTAGATTAAAAGTTATTTAACTGTTGGATTATCAACCTAATAAAAAGCAAAACTATAAGCAATAGTAACATTTAATAGTAAACATTTAAATATTTCTATTTGTTCTGACTTTAATTTGTGATACATATAGTTATTAAGAAAACTAAAGCTTTGAAATAAAATATCTGACATGCTACTTATACTATTTGCATGTGATGATTTAGTTATAAAAAAAATTATTCAAATTAAAAGTACCTTAGAAAGGTGTTAATGTACCTAGTAGCGATATTAATACTTCAGTTTTATTTCTATTATTTATTGATAATTATTATCGTTTAATTGATCTTTTTGAATCATACTCCATAACTTTCTGAATTATAACTTGAGTTTTTTCTGAAGAATGTCTTTCAGTCCAATAAAAACAATTTTTGAAATGCTTTGCATATGTACATTTTGTATTTGTAAACTCCTGTTTTATTGCTTTCTCTTAACCTAAATCTCTAATACATTCTTGACAAACTGCATAATTATTATATTTATTAGATTTTTCTTCTAATATTAAAAAATACCCACTAAGTTTATGTTTTTTATACATTATTTTTATTATCACAAATTAAAAAAAATAGATTATCAGAAATTCAAATTTAATGATTTATTATTATGTATTACAAAAATTTGATTGGATGATGAATTGGACTAAGTCCAATTGCATATTCAATTGCCTAATTGGATGAATTGGTCATAATTCAAATCTAACAAATATGTATTGGACCAATTGAACAATTGGATGCAATTGAACTATATCCAATTGTCCAACTATTCAAATCATCTAATTAAATCAATTGGAATGAGTTCAGTTTCTAATATCAATATTGAATTTGATTGTAACTATATTAAACCTTAATAATAAAATTTAAATTAAGTTATAAGATTTAAAAATAAGATTTCAAAATTATAAAAAATGAATTATTTTTATAAAAAAAATACAAAGTGGAAATTATAAAAATAAACTATTATTATATTAAAAAATTATAATTAAAATATTATTTTAAACATATTCTTTATAAGTAAATAATTACTTCTTTCTTTATTACAATATAAGGCTAAATTATATTTTATATAATACAATTGTAATTGAGGAAGATTTTTTGCTACTTTTTTTTGATTTTTTTTTACTAAATATTTAATTACTTCTCATTTCTTTCCATTCAAGAAAATGGCTATCTGGTAATAATTTTCCTATAGGAAATTCATATTTTACTATAATATACATCGGCAAATTTTTTAGTCTGCAGATCTGTGCAAGTCTGCAATATCATTATATTTGCACAGTTCTTTAATAAATTGCTGCCGATCTGTAATATGCAGATTATTGCCAAACTTTTAATAGAATTTTGCAAACATCTGTAAAATATAAGATTATTGTTATTTTTCACAAACAAATCTGCAACAATTTGCAAAGTGAAAAAAAAAGTTTATTTCATTTAAATTTCTTGGTTTTTCAATTTTTTTAACTTAGTTTTTTTAATTCTTATTGTGTATAAAGTTCTCCAAACTTTATATTTAATCTGCAGCATGCAGATTTTTTTTTTTGCAGGACTCCAGATTTCTCTCATTATCTCTGGACTTTACTTTCAAAGAATAAGTATATATTTTTATTAAATGAACATTTACTAACATTTTCTTTAGGTTTCAGAAAACTGAAGTACAACTCTGAACTCCCATTTTGAAGATAATAACTTCGAAATGGATTATTATTATTTTTTTTTATTTATGAACGTTTACTAACGTTCTTTTGTTTTTTTTAAGTTGGAAGTCAAAATGTAAGTTCTGAATTTCCCATTTCAAAGATACAGTAATAACTTCAAAAATTTATTTATTTTTTATCATTTTTTTTTATTTATGAACATTTACTAATGTTCTTTTTATTTTTCTTTAGTTCCAGGAAACTAAAGTACAGTTTCAGACTCCCATTTCAAAGGTAATAACTTTGAAATGGATTATTATTATTTTTTTTTATTTATGAATATTTACTAATGTTCTTTTGTATTTTTTTAGGGTTGGAAGTTGAAATGTAAGTTCTGAACTTCCCATTTTGAGGTAATAACTTTGAAAATTTATTTATTTTTTATCATTTTTTTTTATTTAATAACGTTTACTAATATTATTTTTATTTTCTTTAGGTTTCAGGAAACTGAAGTACAGCTCTGGACTTCCATTTTGAAGGTAATAACTTCAAAATTGATTTTTTTTATTTTTATTTATTTATGAATGTTTGAAGGTAAGACTTCAAAAAATTTTTTTTTTTATTTTTTTTTATTAAATGAACGTTTACTAACATTTTTTCTTTTATAGGTTCAGGTCTTCAGGTATAGGACTTCAAAATAGGTTTATAGTAAAGGGAAGGGGTATTAAAAGAAACATTACTAATGTAACATTCTTTTTTTCTTATAGGTTTAGATTCGACTTGGACTTCAAAGATTAGGACTTCAGCTTCAGAATTTGACCTAAACTTCGATGGTTTGTATTGGAGGAGATAGATAGATTTTTTTTGTTAGAGAAATATTACTAATGTAACATTTCTTTCTTTTTTGTAGGACTTCAGCTTCAGATTTGACCTGGACTTTGAAGGTTTGTATTGGGGAAGATAGATATAGTTTTTTTTTATTAAAAAAATATTACTAATATAACATTTCTTACTTTTTTATAAGACTTCAGCTTCAGATTTGACCTGAATTTCGAAAGTTTGTATTGGGAAAGATAGATATAGGTTTTTTTTTTATTAAAAAAACATTACTAATATAACATTTCTTACTTTTTTTGTAGGACTTCAGCTTCAGATTCGATCTGAACTTTGAAGGTTTATATTGGGAAAAATAAATATAGATTTTTTTTATTAAAGAAATATTACTAACATAACATTTCTTACTTTTTGTAGGACTTCAGCTTCAGATTCGACCTGAACTTTGAAGGTTTGTATCAGGAAAGATATAATTTTTTTTTATTAAAGAAATGTTACTAATGTAACGTTTCTTACTTTTTCAGTTGTAGGACTTCAGCTTCAGATTCAATCTAAACTTCAAAGGTTTGTATCGGAAGAGATATAATTTTTTTTATTAATGAAATGTTACTAACATAATGTTTCTTACTTTTTTGTAGGACTTTGGCTTCAGATTCGACCTGGACTTTAAAGATTTGTATCGGGGGAGATAGATATAGGTTTTTTTATTAAAAAAACATTACTAATGTAACATTTACCTGGATATCACAAGCTGAAGAAAGCAAAGTAACAATGGACGACGATGATTATGACACTATGGTAAGTTATTTGAAAATATCATTTATTAATAATACATTTGCTGAACTTTGAATTAATAAATATCACATAATATTTTAGATCGCTAATTTGGATAGGAACTTTTTAAATTAAAAGAACTTAGAAAAGTTTTAATACCAAGTTTTAATACTGCTAAAAATATTTTATTACAAAATGTATCAAAATTTTCACAAAATAAAAAATATTTAATTTTAAATACAATTTTATTAAAATGATAATAATAAATAGAAATATAGTAAAAATTTACAAATGAAGTTATTTTGAAGATTTGCTTTGTAAAATTCTGCACAGATTTTTAATACTTAAATAATCTGCGTAGAAATCATAAATTTTTTTTTTGAAGTTTGATAGTATATCTGAAGATCTGTATAAAATTATCATATTGCAGACCTGCGCAGATCTACAGACTAAAAAATTTGCCGATGTATTATTATTTTTTAGAAGAATCAATATAAATTACTTTATTAATTTATTAACTTAACTTTATATATATAATTTTTTTCACTTTTTTCTAAACCTTCTTTAATTAAATTTTATATTAATTGTAATCTAAAATTCTTATAATTAATATTTGCATCAATTTTTTTTAATATTAAACTAGTTGCTACTCATTGCTTTGTAATAGGGTTTAGTTTAATTTTGGCTAGAATTATAAGTATACATATTAATTTTCTTTTTTGAAAATTTGCATAACCTTGTACTACTATTTGATTCAATTTTTGTAGGAAATAAAATTTCCTTTTTTGGAATTCGTATAATATCATGTGATAAAGTTACACAATTGTAAAGCATTTATTTATACAGTTAATCTAAAGGTAATAGTTACATAACAAATATTTTTAATTATATAGATATAAATTAATTAATATAATATCCAATAGCCAAAAAAATAATGGTATCCATATTTTTTTAACTGATAATTACAGCAGTTTTCATAATTGTATGGTCATCAGATTTTTTGTAGGGTTTGAAATTATGATTTTTAATAGTTGATGTAAAATTAAAATAAATAACAAAAAACTAATTTTAACATGATGAGTCGTACTATCATACTATACAGTATATTACCATCATCAAATAAATCATGTGAAACATATAGCAGGTAATATAAAAACTGCTTTTTTTTGTTATTTATTTTGATTTTACATAAACTATTAAAAATCACAATTTTAAAACTTATAAAAAAATCTGGTGGCCATACAATTATAAAAACTGCTATAAGTACTATATCAGAAAATTTTTTAATGTGAAAATTTGCAAAATTTTATGATTTTGTAAGTTGATAAAGTTAATGCCATAATATTCTAAAAATTTTCAAAAATCTTTGTAAATTTATAGTTTTGTAAGTAATATAATTAAAATATTTTGTATATTTATAATTTTATAAGATTTGCATAATATTATGGTCAAAATATTTTGTATATTTATGATTCTATAAGATTTTTGTAATATTACAGTCAAATATTTTATATATTTATAATCCATAGGATTTTTATAATATTACAATTAAAATATTTCATATACAGTATTTACAGTCTATAGAATTTGCATAATATCACAGTTAAAATATTTTGTATATTTATGGTCTGTAAAATTTGTGTGATATTATAGTTAAAATATTTTATATATTTATAGTCTATAGGATTTTTGCAAATATTATAATTGATTATAATTATATTGTAATATAATTAATTATTCAGTATTATCTTATCTGTTTATTAATTTATCTATATAATCTTAGTTCAATATATATTTGGTTAAAATTAACATAATAAATATTTTTTTGTATATAATTTTATAAAATATTTTGATATAACAAATAAGTATAATTACATAAATTTTTACTTATTGGAAAAATTATTAAAATAATATTATTTTTTTCATAATTATTAAAATATATTCAATATATAATGACATTATTTTTAAAATGATTTTTTGTATAATAATTATTAGGATATATTTAATATATACTTATTATATTTGAAAAAACAATACTTATTTATTTAAAATTATGCAAATTTTTATAAATAAATAATAAGTATAATAAAAAATACTTTTTTATTTTTCTATAATAATAACTATAAACTTGCATAAAAAAGATATCTGTAAAAAATTGAAGAAAAAATTGAAGAAAAATCCAAATATTCATAAATTAATAATAGTAGTATTATTACCTATAATAACAATAATAGTAGTACTAATACCTTTAGTAGTAACATTCACAATAATAGTAGCATCATAATAGTAACACTAATATCTATAACAATAGCAGTAGCATTAACATCTCTAATAGCAGTAACAATACTTGCTTTAGTAGGCTTTTTAATGATAAGTCTACATCTGAAAGTATCTATAAATAATTGAAGATTAATGATATTAATATATATAATTAATATTTTTGTAATCTATAATAAAACATTTAGCAAATATGAAAAAAAAATTAAACACTTACAAAAGTCATATATCTTGTATTTATAATTTAATCATTACTATATTTTAGTTATTTAAATTTCAACTAAATGTTTTAGAAAATGATAAAAAATATTGTGAAATTTTATAATAAAGAAATGATTTATCCTTTAAAGAAAGAATTATATGCTTCTGTAAACAAATATATAAAAGAAAATTATTTAAGTTTTCTTGGTAAATTTATGAAAAAAACTTGATTTTTATATTATAATATGGATATTTACAGCTATGTAAGTTTTTACAATATATTTTAAAAGCTTTAAATATGAAAAATAAATAAGAATGCTTTTAAAGTTACTAAAGTAAATAAGATCATTAAAAGGTATCTTAATCTTAAAAACAAGAGAAATTATTTTAGAAATAGCAGCTTGAAAAAAAAATTCAGAAGTTGTAAATTATTATAAAAATTTATTTAAGAAAATGAATAATAATTCAGAATTGCCATTAATGTTGACAAAAATTATTAAAAAAGTATTCTATTTGCATCACAATATTTAATCCTAAACATAATACAATTCAATTAAAAAGTAATGCAATGAAATGTAAATTTAAATACTATTTGGTAAGTTTTATAATTTAAATATTATTTACAATTATTTTTTAATTTCTTAATTTTAAAGAAAAGCTTAAAAATGAATAAATATATAACTTTCAATGATATTAGTAATTGTGAAAGCAGATGTGAAAGTGATAATAATGATAATAATTATTAAAATAAAAATATTTTTATTGTACCTATAAAGTTTTATTTATTTATCTTAATAAATTTAAAATTTTATTTATTAATATTAAGCTTAATCTAAAAGGCAAATATTTTAAAATTAATGATATAATATAACTTCTTTTTTTAAAATATTCAAAATGAAAAGTTAATATAATATTTCATTTTTTTTTGAATATTTGACAACTATTTAGGTTTATTAATATTTTTCAAAAAACTTCTTTTTATATTTTTGTAAAATAAATATTTTTTATTAAGATTTTTAATTTGCTAATAAATTAAATAAATAAAGAATTATTTAATTTCTTTTTTTTTATTAAAATATAATTAAATATAAATAATACAGTAAATCTAGTTAGTTCAGAGTGTAGTGAAGGATTATATAATTCTATATATATTGATTCAAGATATCTGAATTCTCCCTATTTGTTACTTGAGTCAATCATTTTTATTAGTTTTTATTAATATATAACTCTAAAATAATAACTCTCCATATATACAAACTATTAAAAATAAATTTATAATAAAATAGTAAAATATCATGATGTTTATTTATAAAAATGTATTACTAATGCTAAAAATGTATCACTGATAATTATCTTGAGGTCACGTAAATAAATATTTCACTAGCTCTGGACTTAACAACAGTTTACCGTTCCCTAATATATTATTTGGTTATTACATATTATACTAGGAAACAGATTGTTATTAAGTCTGAAGCTAATTTATATATTAAAATATTTGTTCACATGATCTCAAGATACTATTTTATTATAAGTTACGTTAACAGTTTTTAAAATATTTATAGCTTAAAAATATATATAAAGTAAAAATTTAATTATATATATATATAATAATAAATTTAAATTTACAGTATATATACTTTATAATAAAAAATTTATTATCTTTTTTTAAAAAATTTTCAGGTTGATGGATTAGTTTTCTTTTTTTTTTTTAAGTAGGTTTCTTTTCTTTCTTATTACCTTTTCTTTTAAAATAATAAGAAAAAAAAATAAAACAAATATTATTTATAGTTTTATAAATTATAAACAAAAAAAAACAAAAATCAATTCATTAATATATATCAGGTTCTGAGTTCAGTTCTACAGGTGGGTTTTTCCTTTTTTTTATTCTCCATTTTATTTTTTCATTTTATTCTAACTTTTTTTTTAGATGTCAGCAGCGTTTCTTCATTTTGGTGACCTTAAATCTCTCATTTATTTTTTTTCTTTAGATATCAGTAACATTTCTTCATTTCAGTGGTCTTAGATTTCTCATTTATCTTTTTTCTTTAGATATCAGCATCGTCTCTTCATTTTGGTGGTCTTAGATTTTTCATTTATTTTTTTTCTTTAGATGTTGATAATATCTTTTTGTTTCAGTAGTCTTGGATCTTTTATTTATCTTTTTTTAGATCTTAATGACATTTCTTTATTTCAGTTTTACAGGTGAGTCATATATATTTCAGGGGTTCTTTTCTTTTTTTTTTATTTTTTCCTTCATTAATTTCTTCTAACTTTTTTTTTT
>QKYT01000467.1:0-11766 GCA_003550305.1 Glomus cerebriforme | reverse complement strand
AAATATCAAATATCAAATCAAATTGCGGAACCCTACTGGTCTTTTCAATTTATGATAGATAAGATTATTATTTAAATAGCAGTTATAATCTAATTTAAGTAAAGTTTACCTTTCAGAAATTTATTACCAAAATGACAATCACAAAATATTCTATTATTTTTCACTTTTTTATTTTTATTTTTATTTAGATATAGGTTTATTATAAGTAATTCTAATTAAATAAAAAATATAAAAAAAAATCTATTTTATTCTAAATTATAATTTTAGCTAAGTTTTCTCCTAAAAAGCAGACTGTTTATATTTATAAGGATAAGTAAGTTCATCTATTGAGGAAGAAATAAAAATTTATTTAAATTATATAAAGAAAAAAAAGAAAAAATTGTTATTTTTTACCTTTCAAAAGTCATTCAGATATGTCTGATTAATAATTGATTATATAACAGATATAGCTATAATTTTATTAGCTATTCTTAATAATTTGTATAAATACTACCTATTATTTATATATTTGTCATAGTTACATTTTTCTTTTATAATCAAAACTATTAAATCTATATAAAATAAAATATAATATAAAAGTTAATATCATATAAATCAGATTTTTGAATACAAATTACTTCACAAGTATTTATTTAAATTATGTAAATTTTATATTATTAAAAAGCCTATATTTTTATCTTTTAAACAAATTCAAAATCATATAAATCCAATTATTGAATTACAAATTATTAAATATTAAAGTACTACTATTTTTTTTAGTCAAAATTAACTTATAGTATAGGCCAATATTTTTTATAAACATTATTATTGAGTGCAATATTATTATCAATTTAATATTTTTAAATATTTTGAATTTAATTCATAATTATGTTTTTTTTTTACTTTATATTTTATTTCTTATTATTTAAATATATAGTAACAAAGAATTAGTTTTAAGTAAATAGTCTAATTACAAAACAAAAGGTTTTTAGATTATTATCTAAATAAATTTTAAGAAAATGTAAGAAATTGGTAATTTTTTTGAATTTTACTTTAAAATAAAATATTATTTTTTACTTTATTTAATTTAAAAAAATTTTAAATGTAGATGGGGATTGGAAAGGAGATCATACTATTTCCGTTTTGGAATTTAAAATATACCAGTATAACCTCCCCTTACACAATTTGAAGGATCATTTAATATATTAATTGAAACTTTACTATTCAATATTATTGAATTAATACAAACTAAAGAACAAAGATTTTAATTAAAAAAAAAAAACAAAAAAAAATATACAAAATATTAACAAAATTTTTGTAGTATATTATAAAGTTTTTAATTGTATTTTGATCATTTGATGTATTCCATTTATTTAATATATTTATTGTATTTGTTACTTTATATAGGTTTATAATTCGAAGGTTTCAGAATGAACTTTAAATAAACAAGTTTCATCGCTTGATTGTACAGCTGCATTTCGTACTTGTTTCAACATAACAGCAGGACCACATACACCAACCGCGATATCACCAGAACCATGGAATCGTTTTATATCATGAAAAAATATTGAAAAATCAGGTCGACCTTGGAAAAAGATCGATGATGGTGTGGTTGTTGAACGAGTTAAGAACACTTTAACGTCAAGAATATATTTGTTTTGTGGTAAAGTTCCAGCTCGGGACATTAATTCACGTAATTCTGATCCAAACCATTGATATGCATCTATTTTTTTTTTTTTTTTTAAAAAAAAAAAAAAAGAATTAGGAAAGCGCTTAACCAAATATTCTAGGATGAAAAATTGTATAAAAGAAAATATTTATAAATTACCTGTATCAGGTATGACCCATAAGAAATATATGGATTGCGTGACTATTGGCATATTAGCGACTTGTCGATCAACCAAGTCACGTAATATACTGATCATTGGAGTAATACCAATACCACCACTTACTAACACTACAGTATTATGCTGCATAAAATCAAGACTTGTTTTTCCATAAGGTCCATCTACTCTCATTTTTAATGGAACTTGATTATATTGAAGTCCTTCATGTGATCTAGCATAAAGATTTCTTGAAAACCCACCTTGAACTTTCATATGAATGCTAGCATAATGAACACCATCATCCATAACACTAGGTGAAGAAGAAAATGATATAGGATGCCAAGCTAACAATGAAACCGGTGGGTTCAAATTTGCCAGATTAATAAACATATATTGTCCAGATTCATAATAATCTTTAAATTCAAAAATAATTTTAGTGACTCCAGATTGGATGGCCTCTATTCCAATCACATTAATAGTTCCAAGTCCAAAAATAAAACGAGCAAGACGATCGATAATATAAAGACCCATTCCAATTGCTGTGAACTGAATGAATTCAGGTTGATGCAAATTACCGAATATAATAAAAAAGATAAAACTGAAATGAGACCAATAAAACACTTCAAAAGCATATCTACGGATTACAGAATGAGAAGTGAACATAATAATAATTAAGGAGATGTAAGCTAAAAATCCCCATTGATTAGTTGGAGTTCCAACGAGAGCTTGAGAAACTGATTCACTACCCTCATAAGATTGTTGAATTTGAAAAGATCCATGGAAAGTAATAAGGAAAAAAATTGTACGTCCAACCCATCGATGAAATCTAATCAAACGTTCAAAAGGAACGCCAATTAATTTAAGGAAAATTGAATTTCTAGTAGCTAAGGGGAATACAAAAGCAGCATTTGCCAATGCAAGGTATGCACATCTTTTACTAAAAGTTTCTCCGCCTGAAGCATCAGCTGGGAAAGGTGATAAGAGGAAAATAAGATTGATCACAATAAAGAGCACAAATAACAAGATTTCTCCAACCGTCATATCACCGACAGAAAACACATGAAGGGTATAATTTGTAAACTTATGGAACATTACAGTTGGTTCGGCATGAATTTTAGTGGTATCAGGTAAATAAGTAGTGGTCGATTGTTCTCCCTCATTTTTTTTTCCTTCTCTTCTACTTGGTAAATCGGGAATTTGAGGCCATTTTGTACGAGTTATATATTTTGATATTTGATTAAATTGATATATTATTGAGAGTATAATTATTATTCCTGTATAGGTCAAGACCTGATAATAACCGGCCGCAAAATCTTGTGACCCCAACATTTTTGTTTACAAGTATAAAATAACGTTCGTGGCGTAGACACTACACTTTTACAATTAATAAAAATGTTAGAATAGGCGAGTTTAGAAATTATTGGAAATTGGTACTTTAGAAATTTATGATTGAAGGAATAAGAGTATATTAAAGCGAGAGACCAGCTCACAGACAAAAAAAAATTAAGGAAGGTTAAGCTGTAAGACTTTGTGTGATAAACTATAAAAGCTACTAAGTTATAAAAGATTCTCTTTTGTCAAGAATATAAAACAAACTCAACCAGTGAGAGTGCTTAATAATATTAAAAATAAAATAAAATAAATGTTTTAGAAAGAGAACCCAAAAAAAAACTAAAAATTAATCTAAATAATGAAATTTTGGGTTTTAATTTTTTTTCGCCTACTAACAAAGGAGGATCATCAAATGTATTATGGTAACATGAGGCGAATTTGTTACAAACTAATTAATTTGAATGTCGAATTAGAAAGACAATTAAATGACATTTTACCTTAATTAAATTTATGTAACATTCGTAATGTGATATTTAGTAATAGGTTTCAGAATCCATAAAGAAAAATTTTTTTTTTTTTTTGAACGAATGTTTTTAAGTAGATTTTATATTCAATTTATAAACATTTTTCATTTTCTGGAATTGTTATATTTGATAATAAATTAAGCTTTTTTGAGATGCATTGCATCATAGTTCTAATATAATCATCGGGAACTCGTTTGTGGCTTCTATAATAAGTTCCGGAAATTATTTATAGTATCAAAAATTGCCAAGATGAGGGAGTGTCTCAAACTATTGTCATGTTTCGAGCTAAAGCATTGACGATCTATCTTGGGTTTCTTAGGTTTCTTGGCTTTATATAGAGTAATCATTGTTAAATTCAAAGCCTTGGAGGATGTCTTTGTTTTTTCTTTTTTTTTTTTTTTTTAACCTTTGATAACTTTTTAATAATTGATTAGTATTTGATGATAAACTTGAAAAAGTTAATACACAATATGAATATTCCTTAAATTTATGGTATATGAAATTACTAAAAACAGTATAGTTATAGTCCTTTTTTCTTATCAGACAGACATTAGTTATTATTTAATGCGTTAGACTTCTAAAAATGGATCGGTCCGTCTTTATTACCGCCACTCAAATATATTATTTTTTATTATGTCCCTCAACAGTTTTAAGTACTTTAAAAATTTATACGTGTTGTGTTGATCAGTTCTTGGCTTTTATTAAATTTAAACTGTTTGAAACATTTCCCTTGGTTTTTTTTTTACGTTGCTCTCTTTATTTATGACTTTTTTTTTTATCGCCTTGTGCATTTGATTAAATAAGAAGTAAGAAATAAATAAATTAAATAATTAAAGGTTCAAATTTTTTATTTTATTTATTTTTTTTTTTTAAAAAAAAAAAACTCATACAAAATTTACGAACTTATTCGAATCGCCGGCGATTCCATTTTTTTTTACTTTCAGCTTTCACTAGTTTTTTTTTTTTTATTTTATCGTAAAATAAAAACCAAAATTAAATTAAAAAACATAAATAAATATGGGTAAAATGTACGAGAAATTACTTTCATTCATTCTTCTCTTATTCATATCAATACCATTCTATGTATCAGCATTTCCAAATGGAGCTGGGACTTGTAATGTAGAAGACATGTCCAGCGGAGATCATGGAAATTCAAATTTGAAAGGCTCAGCAGGTTATGCACTTACTACCACAGGAACTTCAGGAAATTTTGAATTTACACTTACTGGAGGACAATCTAAAGGGATTGAAGGACTTTTGGTTTACGTTGTAGATGCAAATAATAAAAGATTAGGTCAATTTACAAATTTACCTTCATCTTTACAATTTAAAGATGATTGTAATGTACCATCTGCTACTATTACTCATAAGAACAAGGATATTAAGAATTTCCCAATTAATTTAAATTGGAATGCTCCTCAAGGATCAAGTGGTAATTTAACAGTTAAAGCTTTGGTTGTAAGGGATTTCAAAGATTGGGCCAAATTAGATGATGTTCAATTTGATCCTATTAGCGGAACTACGAGTTCTCCTGTCGGAAGTGTTCCTGTAAATAGTGGTGGACAAGATACATCATCTGCTGATTCTGATTCAGATAATTTCTTAAAGAAATATTTGTTATTTATAATTATGATTGGTATAACTACTCTTTTATATATTGTAGGAAGTGTTACTGAAGCTATGTTGAAAAGACAACAAGTTAAATCTAGATCTTTTGCTAAAACTATTCAAAATGGGTATGACGGTTCAGGATAATTTATTCAAAATATTATTTTCGCGCTATCTATTTACACATAGAAAAGGGGACCTTGGGACAATTCTTTTTTTAATTAAAAAAAAACATAAACATATCAGATATTATATATATATTTTTTTTAGTTCTTTAGTTTTTAAATCGCGAAAAATGTATTTAAATGTCATTATTTTTTTTTTATTGATGTAATCTCTCTATCTTTTCGTTTTATAAAACAAATATATATTAATTAATATTGTATCGTTTTCTTATAAATGCTGCGCGTTCGCTTTAATTCTATTTTCAAATTTCAAATGCGATAAAGATTAAACGCCCAAAAATGGCATTTAATTTTTTGTACAAATGCGGTAAGTAGCAGGTTTGTGAATCGTGATGTGTAGAATCTTTTTTCTTTGATTGTTTAGTTTTATCATAAATATTATAGGATATCTTAAACTATCCAGATGCTACTATATTAGTATATTTGTATCGCTGATCTTAAAATATATCCTTGTAGTTTTATCAACCAATGGGCCTGACTGTATGACATAAAAATTTGATGAATATGTATTTACAAAACACTAAATTTTTATGTACAAGTGGGTCGACCCTATGAAATATCGAAGTCAGCCCGAAAGTACATTATATAAAAAAGACTTGACTGGCTCAATATAAATATTTATAACCTCTTTTTTCGTATGATTTCGCATTGGTAATTAAATAATCTATTTTGTGCACAAAAAGTTTGGTATTAATTAAATGTTATTTATTGTTTAATAATAATAATAAAACATTACTTTAAATAAATAAAGAAATTCTGCGTATCATTAAAATTTGGTTTTATTACTTTTATATTAATTTAATACATATTATTAATATTAAATGATTAAAATAAACAAATAAGAAACAATGAGATTAACCGGCTTGCGAACTGGCTTCACCAGACAACTACAACCTACACCACTAGATTTCATAATATTGCATTAATAACTAATAGTAAGAAACCGAATTGCCGAGATATTAAAATATCATAATATTAAGATTTACAAAATTGTCATTAATAATAATAAAATGAAGAATTCTCCACTTTGATATTATAAATCGATCAAAATGCTTTTGTCAATATTGTCGATTCAAGCAAATGATATTTTGCAAGAACGTATCAATTAAATAATCACGTGACTAAGGTTAATTTTTAGTTTAAGAAATCATATTACAAAAAAAAAAAATTATTAATTTAGGCCGGAATTATTGGGCAAAATTTTAAATTGACCATGCGCACTTTCAGACTGCTAAAAAATTAAAATCGAAATAGATATAAAAAAACCACTCCAGAGCCACTAGAAATTAAAATTAAAATAGGTCTAATCAAAATAGGTGCAAAATCTGCTTCATTTGAATTTAATGTTTTAGAATGATGTAATTTTTTATCCTCCAAAATCTGCAAATTTAACTGAATAATAAACCAAATTATGAATACATATCAGTTACTGCGCATGTAACCTCCTAATTTTTTATATTATATGTAAATTATAATGCAACATAGTCTTCAAATATATAATCAATTTAACCGGTTAAATTTACTGATTATTAAATCATAAATTTGGCCAAAATTTTTTAATTCTGGCCAAAATCATAATGCCGGCTTAAATTTAATTAAAATTGAAAAATGCGTCATATTTAACATTAAATTCATATATAGTAACATCTAATCTAATATTGAAAGTTTTTTCAAATATTTTTTATTTTTCAAGTTGAATCTCAACTAGAAATTAATGTATTTTTCTTGCTAAAAATAAAGAAAAATAAGAAAATTTTAATATTTATTATATAGTAAGTTATTTAAACTTCAAATTAAGATAAAAATATATAATTTTTTCAGTATAACTACCAAAAAATCACTGGATGTGATTATATAAAAAATATTCATTATCCCATTTTATACTTTCCTATTCTAAGAACTTAAAAATTTTTGGTAGATGAAATACTATCTGTCATATATTATTTATCACATGACTTAATTTTTTAATGCTAGCCAAATGCTTATAATACTGATCGAAATGTTATATGCTAATGACTTTTTAGTAGTTATATTAAAGAATATCAGAAAGTTTTAAATAAATATATAAGTAGTAATAAACTGTGAATTCTGAGCCAGATGTATATGACCCTTATTTACCCTCTAAGAGCCATTATAATAGGTAAAGATTCTGGAATAGATGATGCTATATGATCTTTAAATCATCCTAAGAGTCTATTTTCTGGAACAGATTTTAATTTATATGACCAGTATAATATTAACAAATTTATTGAAGAACATCAAGATCATTTGCATCATAATTGAAATGCTATAATAACTAAATGCAATTAAGAATGAGTTGCAAATTATATTAATAGATGCTAAGAATTGCAAGAATTTGATTTTAGACAGATAGATATATTAGTTTTCAATTTTATTATTTTTATGTATAAGAATTGATTCCATATAAATGCAAAGCAAAGAAAAGAATATAAACTAATATATTTTATTCCTTTTTTGCAAAATTAATTTCAGATTTTAATGCAATTATTAAGTATCAAGGCTATTCTGCATTTCGTAAAAAAACTGCAATTAGTTTATGCTTTTTATACTTATTTTATATTTTAATAAATTGGTGAGAATGTTTGTTAAATAAAAGTTATATTACTATGAATAAACAAAATTCTTTTAATTTGAAAGAAAGAATATTATTAGTGATAAATATATTTAGATATTATCAATTGCAAGAAGAACAGCTAGAAATAGTAAAGATATATTTAAGTGGTAAAGATATATTATTATTAATCAAAATAAAAGAAGAAAAACATTTTGTTATATAATTAGTATATTATTTTCTAAAGGTATTATAATAGTTATTAGTCCATTAAAAGATTTTAATAGAAAAAATAAATAATTTTTGGAGTTAAAAATTTTTTTCTTTTTATGATTGTTTGAAATGAAGTGAAGGACTATATATGTTTATGTAAGGTAATAAATGATTAAAATCACATGGCGATTTTCAGTTGTCCGCACATGTAAATTGATAAATAAAAATTGTTATTTTAATTGTTTTGATGTTATATTGAATAAAATATACTGATAAGGTAATAACAATAAATAATGTTTTTTTCCTCAAAACTCCAGACTTACTATAGTTTCTATTGTCTAGTTTATATTTATTTTAATAAAATAGCAGAAACTGATACATCTTAACATATATATCTTGTGCTTCAATTTATTGTATGCAAATATAATATAAGAAAAAAATAAACAAGAAAAATATTTGAAAAAGTCTTTATCAAATTTACAAAAGTAATTTTTATTATAACTGAGAAGCTTTATTTAAATAAAGAATTCTAACATTATTTTATTGATAATATGTATAGTAAAAAAAAAATACATTTTGTAATAGATAAGGTTCATTATATTTTGAATTATAGTAATTTTAGATAATTTATATAAATACTACTTATATTTGTAAAATAATAATTAAATTAAAAAAATATATATATATTTTTTTAAAGTAAACAAAGTTAAGAATACTAAAAAATAATTGGTTCATGGTCTTCATTATGCTTTTGACTATTATATGCATATATTAAAATGCTTAAAATATTTGCACATCTCTTAAAATATTAGTAGAAAACTTTTTTATGATTTAAAACTCTTCTTTTGATTGCAGAGAAATTGTAATAAAAGTTTTTAAAAGGAAAGATAATTGTCAGAACTTTTTAAATAATCTTTTAGACTTAATTAAAAAATATGAAAAAGAAAGAATCATTATTTATTGTATTATGCAGACTGGATATAATGATCTTTTTGAGAATTTGCAATTATTTTTGCCAGATAAACATTTAAATATATATTATAAAGAATTAGAAGATAAACAATATGAAAATATTATGTTATGTTAGAAAGATAAAATTCAAATAATGATTGGAATAAATATGTTTGAAATAGATATTAATTCTTCTAATATTTACCAATATTTTTATATATAATAAATTTGGTATAACAAATTGGTTGAACAGAATGTGATGGTAGTAAAGTCAAAAGTATTAATAAAAAAAAGATTTGAGAATAAACTTTAGAATTTTAGCTAAAAATTGTGAAATATAAATACTAAGTATATTTAAAAATTTATTTAATTATAAATAAATAAATTTTACATATATTATAATGAATAGGTTTTTCAATACTTAAACTATAACTAATCAAAAACATGAACAAAAATATTATTTTAATGTTGGAGTAGAAAAGTTTTTTTATTTTACCAAAATTATTATGAATGCAGAAGCTAAATAATTAGTTGTTATTATTTTTGAAATGGTGATAGAAATCCTTTTCTTTGCTTAAAGTGTAATAACTGTAAAAATCAAATAAAAGATAAGCCTACTTATAAAAATTGTATAAATAATGTTTTTCATTTATTAGAAATTGTTAAAAAAATGAGTAATAATAGTAATAAAATTAATAAAGATGATATAGTAGAAGTTTTTGTAAATCAAATACTAAAAGAATTTAAGAATTAGGATTAGCTAAATTTGAAATACAGTCAACCTCCCTTATAATCACACCTCTTGGGACTAGTAAATGCTGCGATTATAAAGGAGTGTGCTTATAGCAAGGTTTTTGTTTTATAATCATATGTATATGAAATTTAATATTAATGTGATTATAATTTTTTTTTTGTAAAAAAACTTTCCAATACAAAATGTAAAGAATATTACTAATATTAATAATGGTAATTATTTAAAATTACAAAGAAAAAATTTACATTTTAACAAAGAAAAATAGTAAAAAGATAGAAATTTTATATTATAGGAAATTCATTATATATTAGAATAATTTTTTATATTATGTGAATAAATAGTTATACGTTAGTATTACTTTATTTAAAGGATTTTTATAATTTGTATTACTTGTAGAGCTCCAAACAGTTCCAATTTTCAGTTCTTTTCTAATTGGTCAGAATNGAAAAATATTAATAATTCATCATCTTGTGATCATAAAAGGACGAAATATAGCTTGTTGGAATCGTCTCATCGANACGCATCTAATGGTAGTAAAACCGCATCTCTAGCACNGATAGATGAAAATCTAATTTTTCAAAAAAAATGAAACCCTAAAATCTTATCTATCAGTGCTAGAGATGCGGTTTTACTACTATTAGATGCGTCTCGATGAGACGATTCCAATAAGCTATGTTTCGTCCTCCTATGATTACAGGATGACGAATTATTCATGTTTTTGATTCTGACTAATCAGAAAAGAACTGAAAGGAATCGTTCGGAACTCTAATTACTTGATTTAAGGTATTTTTTATAAGTTCGTATTATACTAATATAATTGGCTGGTGATTATAAAGAAGGAATTTTTTATATGATTACAATTTAATTGGGATAGCAATTTGGTGTAATAGTGATTATAGGACATTTGTGACTATAAAGAAGGATTTTTATATATAATAATAAGATCAAATGATGTGATTAAAGGAAATTGTGACTATAAAGGAGGTAATTATATGGAGGACGACTGTATATAAAAGTAATCAAAAACTAAAATTTGAAAAACCAAAGAAATTTGCAAGTTATATACTTGCAGATTTGGTAATATGAAATTATATAGAATAAAAAATTTTACTTTATTTTTTTTTGCCAAATGTTCAAATCTTATTAGCAAACATGTTTATAATAGAACTTGTAGCTGAATAGTAAGAGTTATAGCAGATTTTTGGTATTATTGGATATATAAAAAATGAAAATGTCTTATATATATTATCTATAATATAATAATTATTTTTGTGTGTAACTATCACATTTAGACTACTATTTTATGTATGTATAACCTAACATTTAGATTAACTGTATAAATAAATAGTTTAAAGTTATGTAACCTAATCACATTACATTATATAAAGTCCAAAAAGACAATTTTATTTTCTATGAAAATTGGATCAAATGGTAGTATAAGGTTACATAAAATTCCAAAAAAGAAAATTTATATACATATATATAATTCTGGCCAGAATTAAAAATTGGATTAATTTTACATTCACCATGATTTACATTATGCATAAATTTTAAATTTTTTTAAAAATTTTTAAATTTTATNNTNAAATTNACNAGNGGTGAATTTNANCTTGATTTTCATAATACATAAACTAAACCTTTTAAATGTTTTATCCTGAATAAACAAAGACGCCATTTTTCTCATTTTGTTTTCTTGTATTTTTTTCAAAGAAAATCTTTCTTTCTTAATAATGAATAATTTTGAATGGTTAGCTTCTTTTGATAATAATATGGAATTTAGTACCTTTGATTCTAGTTATTATAATAATGAAACAAGTACTTT
>QKYT01000466.1:73609-86133 GCA_003550305.1 Glomus cerebriforme | reverse complement strand
GCAGATAAAGATAATGTTTCTATGAGCTCATATAAAGTTCATGCAAAAACTAATNTTCCAATTCTGTATTTGAAAGACAATAAAGAAGCACTTTGGAAAAAGTTTGAAGCAACTTACCCAGATGGAATTAAATGGATATCATTTATGNCANNATTGGCANATGGACAATATATTTACNNTAATGATCTAGGTGGTCTATGCAGTATTTGTAATGAATATTTCTATGAAGTTTTTGATACATTAACTAGTCTAATCCGATTAAATATTACTGATCAAGNAGAAAAGGTAAGTTGTACACATATACCTTATATTTTTGAAATTGAAAAATTTTTGTCTAAAACTGTATTATTTACAGAATAAATTAATTACGGAATTGGAAAAATTATGTGTTCACTTAAGAAGAGGTTTTGAAGAAGAGCTTACCATAAATGGAGATGGTACAACAATCCATGTGAACATAATCAATCATTGCTTGCTTTATGCATTTGGGGAATGNCACGAACTACATACTGATNGATGTATCATGTGTGATCAGCTATTTGTATTCATCCAGTATCTTGTAACCAATCTTGAAGAATACCGTTCAACGATTGAAGAATGCAAGGAAAAACTACATTATTTTTTGGCGCATCAAGCAAGAAAAGTGTATCTGAATAGTCAATTTAAAGCTAGACTGGCAAAGTTAGATAATGATGGAGCAATTTTTGTGTGTGATTATAAGATGCGTATTTTACCTAAGAGTGCAAGGGAGACCAAAGAACAGTTTTTTGGAAAGCGTGGGTGGACATTGCATATGATTTTAGTATTTACAAAATGTGATACTTCTGATCAACTCAATGTTCAAGCATTTGATCATTGGAGTACTGATACCAAGCAGGATGCTTGGTTTACTATTTCATCATTTGATTCTGTTTTTGAAACTCTCAACCCTAGATCATGATGGATTGAAATAGTATCAGATAATGGCGCTTACTACCATAACTCTGAATTAGTTGCTATTATTGCTAACTGGTATCAATGGTATAATATTGAAATTCGTGGTTGATATTTTCTTGAACCTGGAGAAGCCAAAACAAGTATTGATTCCCATCATGCTCAGGTAAGTTTTCAAAAATATTATCCTAAACTAAACAAAAATTAATTAGATATTTTTTTGTTTATTAGGTTGCACACGCCATAAAAAGATATGTTCGTATTGGGCATAATTTAGACGAAGGAGAAAAAATACAAACTGCAATAGCTGATTTAGGTGGAACTTCAGTTGCAAATCTAGAACCTATACGTAACAATCATAATATTAAAACAATTGCTGGCATTACTAAATTGGTTTATTTTAAATGGCCAACTGATGGAGGACCTGATCATTGAGTTACATATGTTCATGTTCAATTAGCATTAATAGCTTTATTTTTAAAATTAGATTTGGATTTGTTAATTGCTGTTAGAACTCCACCAGGTCATTCTTGGAAAAATCCTGTTGAANGTATAATGTCAATTTTAAANCTTGGTATGCAAAGTATTGGATTGATGNNTAATGAAATGGATGAANATTTAGAAAATTTAATGAAAAAGTGTAATTCAATGGAAGAAATTCGTACACATTCAAAAAATGAGCCACAATTGAAAGATGGATTAATCAATAGTTTACAGGAACCAATTAACTTAATGGAAGGTATTTTTGAANGATTATTACTAAAAGATGAGCCATTTNTAACTTATAAATCAGCAACAGAAGAAGAAATTAGGAATTTATGGGAATCTTTATTAGAAATTGAAGATTCATTANATATGGATGACAGAACAAAGAAAGACATTAAAGATAAAGTAAATATTTTTATTTATTTATTTTATATAATCTAAATTAATTACCAAATCATAATTAATTTTATTTAGGTTAAATTACAAGAATTTTATGATCACTGCTGTACATCACGTCATTATTTCTTTCAAATAAAAAAATGTGGTGTAATTGGACTGCAACATTTGCAAGACAATAAGGAATGATGAACTTGATTTTTCTCAAGTTCATTCATTATCTGATCCAATTCCAGTAACTGATAAAACTAGTTATAAACAATTTTCAGATGTATATGGTACAATTACAACAGAGCTACATAGACCATCTTTATTAACTCAACAACAAAAAAAGAAAAGAACCCAAATAGGATTTGGTCCTACTGCTCAATTTGTTAGAAATGTTGGATTGGTAATTGAATGTTGTGAATGCAATAAATGGCGTGTACTATATAGCAAAAGTAAATTGTCTTCCTTTGAAATATTCTCTTTGGAAAGGTATCTAGATACTATTCAATATGTATGTGGTGATTCTTTTGAAGCTTTAGCAAATTCAAGAGCAGAAATGGAAAATATTGAACAAAGTGGATCTGATAATGGTGATGAGAATAGTGAACATGATGATGATGGAGAAATTTTTAAGAAAGTAAAAGTTGATGATGGGTTAGTATGTAATAATCCAACTGAAGTTNCCTATTATTCAAGTGGTATATTTGAAGAAATTTGTTTTCAGTGTGGAAAAGTACCAGAAGATGGAGGCAATGAATCTGATAAAGTTAGTGTAATTGAAGGATATTATTACTATTGTGAGGAGTGACTTTCTACATCAGTTTCAAGCAATAAAAAACGTGTTAAGGATACNAAGTTCAAAGTAACAAAAAGGCAACGAAAATAATATGTAAAAATTTGTTATATAATAAAGTATAACGCTATATCTGATATTTTGCGATTTTTAATATGTAAAGTCACGTGATAAAAAAATTTACTATAAAAAAAAAATCCATGAATTTTTGTAAAACTGGGGCGGCCGGGTCACAAGAATCTAAAAATTTTTTTTGCCCGGCCTTATCAAAAAAGTGGTGCGTGATTTGTCCGCGTTGCACAATTCAAAGTCCATCAGTGATTTGCTGTTCAAGAGCGAGAATGAATTTTTTTAGTTTTTTTATATTTTTTAATTATTTATATTAGTAGATGGATTTTTTTAGTAGATAGATTTTCGTACTACAATTAATCAGGTTTATCGATATACAGAGGTATTAATAGTGAATGAATTAGATTCTTTTTTTGATAATAAAATAAAACCAGTTTGTTAAACTGAAAATCAAAATATCTTATGATTCTCTTGTTTCATATTTTGACATTTTATTTGCCAGCAGTTTTATTTAATTATACAGTATCCAACAAAGTAGGTTTCTATCCCAGGTCGCTAAAGTAAAAATTATTTAGATAGATAACAACAACCAACATTTTTTTATGTGTCTTCATGGCTAAAATAACATATTTGAATGAAAAAAAAAATACCAAAATACAGGATGAATTCAGAATGAAATATAGAACAAATTCTGTACGAGAACTGACCGATTATTGGTATTCACAAATGTAATTTCAAATCAATTGGCGACAATCGCGACATTATCTTGAAAATAGCGATAATTGGTTGGAACTTGTTCTAGATGTCAAGAACCTCCAAAAAATGAATCCAAAATTGGTTATCCCGATAGATGAATCATCATCATATGAAATTTGGGTTTTATTATTTAATATTCATATGACCGCTCTATCTTAAAATTAATAAGATCAGCAAAATAAATATTTATTATTTATTTATTTCGGAAACATCTTTCTAATTTCAGTAAAAATAATATTTTCCCAAAGTATTGTATTTACCAATAAAATACAATTCAAAAAATATTTTTAAGTATGAGTTATTGATAGGGACGTTTCAAGAACAATGTAACTCCTATCAAATAAATGTGTTAGGAATAATGCGACGACCAATAGGAATTAAGCTCTGTAATACAATTAATATAACGTGTTATGTAATGCTTCAGCACCATCCTAGTTACTGCTTGAATATATGCGAAAATCGCAATATAGTAATATAAAAATTTAAATAATAATATGCAGATTTTTATTTTCCAAATAATAAAAACTCGTATTTTATACATGTATAAGAAAATAAAGAAATTTCTGTAGACTTAACCAAACTCCCAGAAGCTAAGAAGTATTGCTAAATATAAATAAGTTAATCATACATTGCAAAAAAGTTTAATATACCAATATATCTAAAAATATATGAGGAACGGCACTATCCTATCTTTAAATTTATTGGTCGTGAAATAAAAATTTCTATTTTAAATTTTCAAATGCATCCTTTTTTCGAAATAGTACAAGAAGATCCGAACATATCCACCCACCATTCGTCATTATTGGTTAATAAGGCTAAAATAAACAAAAAAATTGCTACTATAACACCACAAAAAGAAAACCATAAATGTGTCCTTTTACCGATTAATTTTTTTTCTCCTTTCACGTGGAAAAAATATGCTAATGCACTGTTAAATGACCATATGACACAGAATACTGTGATATATTTGCTCCGACATAAATATCCAACCGGAGGCGTGAAATAGGCCAAAATTACAGTTATCCAAGGATAAATTATTGATATAAAAGCAGTTATCGTAACAGTAAACAATTTTTGTCTTTTATCATCATCCGAGATGTCATCCATAATTATTTGATTTCTTCTATTCCCATTTTCCATATTATCCATATTATTAGGGTCTTGTACGAGAGCAGGAGGTTCTCCAAACTCCTCATAAGGATCTCTAACTACTAGATCCCCCGAAAATATTCTTATATAGAGTGCTGGAATTGTCCAGGAAAATAATGATGGGATATGTGGCCATCTCTCACAGACAATCGGTCTCGTTACCATGGATATTCCTGCCGATAAACCGACTACTATATAGTATACTGATACAAATGATATCAATCTTTCTAACACAGATGCTTTTGCTGTACATCGTTTTATATTTGCCATTATCTCATCATTATTATTTTCGTTCAGTGTCATAGTATGAAGTCCGAAGGGTCTATAGTCGATTTGATGATGTTTTTCATCTTTAATTTTGATAAAATAATTTACTGATGGAAGCCAATATATACAGCGTGATCCCTTTCCTACATTGAGGGTGTAAAATAGCCCTATAAATGGGCAGCCAAGACAGAGAAATACCCATGTCAGCTTTTTTGTAAACTTATTCATTGGAGATGCTCCTATTATGGCTATAGCTGGTAAGCAACCTAATACGTACTGAGGTATAGGTTCTAATAATTCAGATAAGAGCTGTGGATAGTAATCCTTTGCCATTATGCTAAAATTCAAGTTTAGTATAAAATTCCGCCTTAAAACATATCATATTTATATATTTTCACGTATTAAACTTTAAAACTTTGTACCATACTTTATAATTTACCTTTTGAGAAGTTAATTTCATTATGTGATGCAATTGATTTAATTTGGTAAATGATTTGATCGATTTGGTAGTTTTAATGAGGGGTGTTTATAGTGTTAATAATATACAATGTGGCTTTATTCTTCTTAAAATGCAAAATTGTGCGCTACCTTGTGATTTTTAGTTTGAACCTTTAATATTTTAATAAATTATCGATTCATAATAAATAAATAAGGCGACTGTATATGATGATGGCAGATAGAAAATGCGATGAAATTTTAAAAATTAAATCACGCAATTTGTCATTATTTCGACGTCTTTATCAAATTTTTACAATCTACTAACGATATATAAAGGAGAAGGCGGTGGAGAAGTATATTGAGAACCCTTGTATGATTTGATTGAAATTAAACTAAATGAGTTTACTTAAAAAGTAATTAATGTCACACTAGAATGTGAGATAGAAACTATTTATTTAACAAAAATAAACCCATATATTGATCCATTGATCGTATATGTTCTCTCGAAACTGGATGATTTACTCAATTTTATAAGTTTGTTGTGAATTCGACGTATGGAAAAGATAAAGTTTAGGTAGGTTTTTATGAGGTAAAGGTCAGGAGGATAAATTTGCTCAAAAAGAAAGAAAAAGATTCGATGTTATATTAGCTGTTACTGCGTAAAAGCATCATTCTTTTCAGTCTAGATTATCGATCGAAAGTTATGTACTGTATGTAATACATTACAAGCCAAACACTATGATGATCATGTGTTAATATTGTTTTTACTCATACATAAAGTATTAATAGTGAATGAAACCTTTTTTTTTGATAAGATAATAAAATAAAGTCAGTTTTACGCTGAAAACGAGTTACACCAAAATATTTTATAATAGATTCTTTTGTTTTGTACTAGAAGAGAGTTTTGAAATCTATGAGATATATAATACTAGCAGATTTTAGTTATTTTGACATTTAATAATTTACATTTGCTAGCAGTCTTCATTTAATTATACAGTATCCAACAAAGTATGTTACTATCCCAAGGCGTTAAAATAAAATGCGTTCTCATAGCTAAAATTGTGTTCCTAAAAAAATTGAATGAAAAAAATACCAGAATACAGGACGAATACAAAATGAATATAGAACAAATCCTGAACGAGTATTAGTATTCACAAATATAATTACAAATCAATAGGCGACATTATTTGTTGGAACTCGGAATGCAGTTTAAACCTTTATTTTGTATTACATTCTGGATGTTAAGAACTTCCAAAAAAAATGAATCCAACACAGATTATCATGATAGATGAGATTATCTTTATTATCTATGAATTTTTGGTTTTATTAATTAATAATGATTAAACAAATAAAATATTCATATGACCGCTCTAACTTAAAATTATTAAGATCAGCAAAATAAATATTTATTTATTTATTATTTATTATATTTATTATTATTATTTACGGTCCGAACATCTTTCTAACATTAAAGAAAATTTGCTGAAAAAAAAATACTTTTAAGTATGAGTTATGTGATAGGGTCGTTTCAAGAACGATATAGCTCCTATTAAATAGATGTGTTATTGGTAATGCGACGAACCATAAGAATTAATGTCGATCATCACAATATCACATTTCTTAGATTAGAACTATAGAAATTATTATTTGATGATTAAGCACCATCTTTAGATACAGTTTGAATATATGCGATAATTTCATAATATAATCATACAATATAATTTATTTTCCATTAAAAATAATAATATTGATAATAAACCCACATGTATAAGAAATTTCTGTAGATTTGACCAAACTCCTGAAAGCTAGGAAGTATTGCATTATAAATAAGTTAATCATACATTGTAAAAAAAGTTTAATATACCAATATACCTAAAAATATATGACGAACGGCACTATTCTGCCATCAAATTTATTGGTCGTGAAATAAAATTTTCTATTTTAAATTTTCAAATGCATCCTATACTCGAAATATCACAAGAAGATCCGAACATCCCACCCACCATTCGTTATTATTGGTTAATAATGCTAGAATAAACAATAGAATTGCTACTATAAAACCCCAAAGAGAAAACCAAACATAAACAAATTTTTCGATTGACTGATCTAAGTCTCGTTCCCCTTTCAAGTGGAATAAATATGCTAATGCACTGTTAAATGACCATATGACACAGAATATTGTGTTATATTTGCTCCGACAAAAATATCCAATCGGGGGTGTGAAATACCGCTATCCAAGGATATAATATTGATATAAAAGCAGTTATCGTAACAGTAAACCATTTTTGTTTTTTATCACCACTCGAGCGAGATGTCATCCATAATTATTTGATTTCTATTATCCCCATTTTCCACATTATCCATATCATTAGGATTTGGCTCAGCAGGAACTTCAAACACCTCATTAGGATCTTTAACTATTTGGTCCCCCGAAAATATTCTCATACAGAGTGCTGGAATTGTCCAGGATAATAATGATGGAATATATGGCCAACTCTCACAGACAACCGATCCCGTCACCATGGAAATTCCTGCCAATGAACCGACTACTATATAGTAAGCTGATACCAATGATGACAATCTTTCTAACACTGATGCTTTTACTGTGCATTGTTTTATATTTGTCATTATCTCATCATTATTATTTTCGTTCAGTTTCATAGTATGAACTCCGAAAGGTCTATATTCGATTTGTTGATGCTTTCCATTTTTGATTTTGATAAAATATTTTACCGATGAAAGCCAATATATACAGTGTGATTCCTTTTCTACATTCAGGGCGTAAAATAACCCTACAAATGGCAGCCAAGACAGAGAAATACCCATGTCAACTTTTGGGTAAACTTGTTCATTGGAGATGCTCCAATTATGGCTATAGCTGGTAAACAACTTAATACATACTGAGGTATAGGTTCTAATAATTTATGTAAGAACTGTGGATAACCTTCTGCCATTTATGCTAGAGTTCAAGTTTAGCATAAAATTCCGCCTTAAAAATGATATCATATATATGTTTTCACGTCATCAAACTTTAAAACTTTGTACTCAAACTTTATAAACAGATAATTTACGCTAATTTAATTACGTGACGCAATTGGTTAATTTGGTAAATGATTTGATTGATTTGGTAGTTCTTGAATGAAGGATGTTTATAGCGATAAGCTTGTACAATGTGGCTTTATTTAGAGTTTAGAACCGGTTTCGTTTTTTGAAACCGGTTTGTATTAAAATCGTTACCAAGCATAACTTTATTGGTTGATCAGTTATGTTAAACTGATCACAACTTATCGTCGATTTTATAGGCTAATCCCGGCTATATTTAAATTCGGGTCCAAACGATCAACCGGATATAAACCGGTTTTTACAAACCGGTTCTAAACTCTATCTAGTAGAAAAATAAAGGCTTTATTTTCCTACAATTATACTTCAGTTGGTAGAATTTACAGCTGATTGCAAAATTGTGCAATATCTTATGATGTTTAATTTGAAGTTTTAATATTTTAATAATTATTTATTCATAACAAATAAATCATGCAACCGTATACGATGATAGATAATGCGGTGAAATTTTTATGTATTTGACTTTATCAAATTTTTACGAATTATGAATTCAAATTGAATAAGGTGGTCTACATAGTCACTCAATTTTGCAATCTAACGATATTTATATAATGTTTTAATTGAACAAATAATCAAATATTATATTAAAATGAGGTTACTTAAAAAGTAATTCGCATCACATTCAAATGTGAGACAACTTCTATTTAACTAAAATAAAAACCATTGATTACATGTAATGCTCTCGAAACTGGTCAATGGTCGATGTTTGACTCAATTTTACAAGTTAACTGTGAAATTAGACGTATGGAAAGGTAAAGTTTAGGTAAATTTTTATGAGATAAAGGACAGGAAGATAAATTTTCTCTAAACAAGAGAAAAAGATTCGTGTCGTGTTAGCTGTTACAGCGTTACAGCATCATTTTTTTTCCGATCTTGTTTGTCGATCGAAAGTTTCATATTTTTTTTTTTTTTTTTTTTTTTTTTGAATTATGTACTTTAACGCATAAGCCAACACTATGATGATCATGTATTAATAGTGTTTTCACTTATGCAATGCCATATAATACATAATACCAGTATAATGCCTATTTTATAAAATTATCGTTATGGAATGATGTAAAAAATTCCTTACCTCTGTTTGTTTAGTCAAAAAAGGTCGGACAACGATAATTTTTATGGTCTAAATGTGCATACACGATAGGTTAACGTCATGCATCTCAGCGATTGTTTATTAGTTGAATACACGGTGGTAAACGTAAATAATATTCTTTTAGTTTATTAACTTTAGTATCTATTTTCTACTTTATGTAATTGCGTATTTTACTTATTATTATAATAAATACTTCAAACTTAGTTAAAAAAATAAAAAATAAAAATAAATATGATGATTTTATGCCTCAAAATTTGACAATAAAAATATCAACAGCAAATATTAATACACTATGATTTAATAAGGATTTACTAAATAAAACAAACGAACTTTAATTAAAAAATGTTCAAAATTTAATTTTTAATTTTGGTGTAACTTTTTTCGTTCAACGAAAAATTTGATTTGACATCTATAGTGGGCGTAGTATTATAAACGCCTAGTTTAAGTGTAAATTCATATAAGGAGAAAATTTTAAGATTTTACTTGGAAAATAAAAGAAACTATTCCTGTCACTGTCTGCACTACTGTAAAAAGTCCTAAAAGGACCGAAAAAACAACAAAGTAATAATCCACTGGTTTATAAAGCAAGCCGTCTATGATTCGTTTCACTTTGAAATCGGAACCAAAATGAGTTGATTTTTTGTTCCAATGCGAAAAACTTATCAGCCAACAAAGTGTAGTCAATATCTTGTGTTCTTGCGTCATTAAGTTTAAAAAATACTTCCTCTAAACCCGCAAACCCTTTCCAAATGTTCTACTCGAGTATGATATTCTTGGATTCTTTGTTGTCAGTTAAGAACGTATATGTTTTTAGTATTTTCATTTCAGCCAACTCTATTTCATACAACTGAGCAATCGATTATGCATATAACTAATCATAAATTCTTGTTTCATAACTGTAGATACTGACTTTGTGTCCCTTAAGTTCAGAATGTTCATCGAAATATTTCAATACTTCAAAATCAAGTAAAAAATTATGTTTTTTTGTTTATGCGTCAATATATAAATCCTCGAAGAGCACGTTTTCTTCCTTTGTTTTGTTAATGTGAGCAGAGAACAGAAACATAATTAATATAATAAGTGCTAACAGTTTCTTTTAGGGATAATCTTTTGTTTCTGGCTGTAAATTGTAGAACTTAATGAAATCAGACGTGCTAGCTTTGTTGCGATTTTTAAGAACAAATTTTGCCATTATAATCAAATGCATAACATAGCGGTCATATGTCTCCTCTTCCTGTTTTACTTCGTAAAGACCGGCCAGGACAAAGCAAGTTATAACATTATTTCTTGATTGAATCTTTCATCTGGATCATCAAAAAGCTCTCCAATTAGTTCTTTTGCAATATTCTCGCTGACTGAAAATAAATGATTTTTTTTTGAATTGTTTTTATTAGACGTGGTCGCGACTGTAGATGTGATTGAATAAATAGGCATAACAAAAACATGAATATGCCAACATACAATAAACCATATTGCTTTCATGGGTGAAACAAACTAAAAAAACTTTGGAGTATATATCAAAGTCTAAAGTGAATCCAGAAAAAATTTGAATTACGAACGACCAGTTGTCAATGATAAAGAAATAGTTAGCAAACTCTTCTAGGTCCTTTCAACAACGGATTTTTCAACAATTTTGTTATTCTCTATTTTGTTATCTGTTCTTTAAGAAAATACCAAAAAAGATAGTAAAACCAATAATGGACATTTTACTAAGTGATTTTTTCATCATCTGTTTACTGACTAAATTATAAAACTTTGCTTATGTCCACTCATGAAAAAGAATCCAAACTTTTCTTTTTAAAATTATTATTGAAACATCATTTTCTCCAAATCTGTGTTGGTATTAATACTATACGAGTTCATAAATAAAGTGGTCAATTTCAATTTTTTCACTCATGTTAAAGCATGTGATTGATGATAAAAATAGATGAGGTTAGCGTAATGCAGCTGCATGATTTACTGAATACTGTAAAATGATACACAAAATTTGTTGGCGTAAATAAGAATTTTTTTTTAAAAAAAAAAAATCTATTTTATATTATAATCTTTAATAAGTGTATTGTATCCTCTGTCAAATATCCTAATTTTGTAATGTTATGGAGCAAAAATTTCTCAGTGACGATGTATTTGAACAAATAAAAGATTTTGACCATTATAATTTAACTGAANAACAANAATTGTTAATTGATAAACTAATATTAAATGAAGAATTAAAAAAACGTTATAAAAGATTTGATTTATGTGAAAAATGCAAACAACCTAAAACTGGTTATGAATGGTGTAATGTATGTAAAGAAAAATATTTTCAACAAAATTTCAAAAATTGGACTAGTGGTAATGATGATATTGACAAATTTATTCAAGATACTCAGCTATCAGCAAAAAAATATTATAAAATATTAGAGTGGATACCTTATGATAGATTTTATGATATTAAATATATTGCAAAAGGCGGGTTTGGCAAAGTGTATAAAGCAAATTGGATTGATGGATTTATACATCATTGGGATAATGAAAATCAAAATTGGAAACGATATGATCCTAATAAGGAAGTAGCACTGAAAAGTTTAAATAATTCAAAAAATATTTCATTAGAATTTATCAATGAGGTATAAATTAATTTACCATTTAATGAAATTTTGAAATATTATTTTTACTAATGTATTTTTTATTAAATATTATATATTTTAGATTACATTACATCATAAATTTGTTAGTTTAAGTGATATTATTATTAGGTTTTATGGAATAACTCAAGATCCAGACACAAAAAATTATATGATGGTTTTGGATTATGCAGAGAATGGAAGTTTACGAAATTATTTAGATAAAAGTTATAATGAATTAAGTTGGTATGATAAAATTATAAATTTATTGGATATTGCATTTGGGCTTTATCAAATTCATGATAATAATTTAATTCATCGAGATTTACATATTGGCAATATACTACATAAAAGTACTACGTATATAACTGATATGGGATTATGCAAACCAGCAGATTATAATGCATTAGAAAATACAAAAAAAAGTGTTTAT
>QKYT01000466.1:52094-72709 GCA_003550305.1 Glomus cerebriforme | reverse complement strand
AATAATAATTCTTGATCTTATTTTTTGTTGAACAAATAAAGATTTTTTTTTCATAAATGAATTGTATACCGTATATAACAATACACAAGAAGTACAAATAAAATGTCATTTGCCACACTTTTTATACTTCATAATTGTTTATTCAGTTGAACAAAAATATTTCCGAGTTTATTAATTCAGCGAAGAAAATATTTTTTTACTAAATTCAAATATCATAAAATATGACTCATCTTTAACAATATTTCTTTAAAGAATTATTAAATACAAGAATTAAATATATTTCTTTTAAATAAGGATATATTTAATATGATACAAATAATTTAAAAGTTTTTATAAATAATTTTTATTTGAATATGATTTAGACCCTAAAAATGTATTTAAAATTTTAACTAGTGTTTACTCAAAATACTATTTATTATTCAAGTTTAATAGGATATTTTTATTAACATAGAATTGGATGTGAAATTGATGAAGTTAAAGCGCTTAAAATATTTTCTAATTTTGTTAATAAAATCAAATAAGAATCAAGTCAATGTTCTTTTGATCAAAAAATGAAAGTCAATACTTTCTATTACTATGATGATATTAAAAAGTTAAATTAAATAGTATTACAATATTTTTATTCCTTATTTTTTCTTTATAAAGATATTATTGAAATAACATATCACAATATTATGTTTGTGATCGTTATTATTGTGATAAAAAATAATTATAATAAGGCATTTGTATGTATTCAAAATTATAAGGAGGAGGAAATATTAGAGCGATATATGAATTAGGAAATTGTTATGAATATGGACGTGGCATTAGGAAAGATAAAAAGAAAACATTGAATTTTATTTAAAGTCTGCTAAAGGAGGGCATAAATCTGCTTCATATTTTGTAGGAAATTGTTATTATTATATTTTAAAAGATGAAAGTAGCTTTTAAATGGTATTTAAAAGCTGCAAATAAATAACATGCTTATTATAGTTAATATTTAGTGGCAAATTATTATAATGATGGAAATATTTCAAAAAATGAAGAGAAATGGTTTTATTGGAATAGAAAAGTCGCAATAAATGGTATTACTAAATACGCTATAAAATAGCAGAATATTATCTTGACAACAAGAATAATAAGATGAAAGCATTTGAATGGTGTTTGAAATTAGCCAATAAAACCAATAAAACAATCTAAAAGTAATTTATCTTGTTGCAAAATGCTATAGAGATGGTATTGGAACTTATAAAAATTTGTATCCAGCTAAAATATGGTTTAAGAAACACAAAATTAAATCAATCACTTTAAGTGATGTTAAAATATTGCATTTTAATGATATTAAAAATCATAAATTTTCTCTATCACTTACTTTAAATTACAATATACATTTATAATGCTAAAATAATATATATAATAAATATATATATGTACATACATTGTAGTGATTGAACTTTTTATATCATTTCTTTTAGCATCACGATGACCGTCAATAGCGTCACAATGTTATATGATATCGAAAAATAATTATCACTGCAGAAAAGTTTAAAAAGAAAAGTAAAAATTCGAGAGTACATTTAATGAATTTTTATGTTAATATCAAATCATAATAAATCTATCAAAGTAGTTGGTAATATAGTAGAATACTAAAAGCATAATAAAAAAAAATGGTTATATTAAATTGCACAAATAGACATATAACAGGCCATGTTAAAGGACTACAATTTGCTGATAATAGTTTTTTAAAAAAATCTAAAATTTTATATTTTCGTTTAGACTATTGTATTGCTAACAATAAGATTCATAATTCTATTTTACAAGAAAAACAAATATAATTTAATAAATTAAAGCTTGCTAAAGGCTATTTGCTTAATATGTGAGATCAGCACTAAACAATTATAATAAAATAAAGAGCATTTTTACATCTCTCATTGTTTATCTCTTAATCTTTATAATATGGTTAAAAATTCTCGTCAGTTATCTGTAATTCTTGAGGATAATGGTTCATTTGTACAAGAACTTCATTATGGACCATATTCTCGTTTTTGGTGAGATATTTTAATTGAAAACAATACTGTAAACTTTCCCATTCGTCTAGGTCAAAAGGTAAAAATTTTTCTTAACGGAAATGACTTCTTTTGACCGTTAAAAAGGAGTAAAAAACTTGCCAGAATATTACTGCAGAAGCGATCAAATAGAAGCAACTGAAGCCAGTCCAACAGTTTCAACAGTATATGCAAATATATTTAAAAATTTTACGCGATATTCAGATCACGCAATTATGGGCTGGAATAATGAAAATATTTTAGAAAGACTCAAAATTGGTGTTGAGTTTTTTTCTTGTTTGATTGGAAAATATAAAATTTTTTTATATGCTATTGGTAGTTCTTCATATGAAAAATGGAATTATGCGGATCAGGTTTCAAAACCTCTGTTATTCGTACATATGAAAAGCAACAGGGAATTTTTGTATCAAAAATTGAAAATAAACATTTATAGTGGAAATTTATTTAGATTCTCAACTGAGAAAAAGATTAAAAAATGGGTCTAATTGGAACTCAATTATTTGGTTTAGATAATTCAATAATTCAACAACTCATAAAAAAACATCTAGTTCCTACTAAAGATTGGCAAGATCAATTGATTATGTACCCCATTTTTGATTATCATTTGAAAAAAAGAACATTAGCAAATATTAATTGGCATCAGTTTTTTATTAGTTGGACTGAATCAGATGTTACAACAATAGATTTAAAATCTCATTTGAAAACAATATATCCAAATAACTATAAATTTGATGAACATGAATTTAGATTATGGAAAGCGATTTTATTTTTATTTTATTTTTATTTTTATTTTTATCCATGATGATAGCAGCTTTATTAGGTAAAAAATATCCCACGCGCAGAACACGCAGAATAAACATTACATATTCAAATAAAATATCTAGGTACTAGACCCTGATCGCTATCCTATTATTAAACGAGATCTCATTAGAGAACACTCAGTGGGGAAAAAATGGGAACTAACTAAAAAAAAGAAAAGTAAAAAGAAATTCAGTCTTCTTATAGTCTTCGGAAAAATCACAACATTTATGACGTTATATCCATCACCAATATTGCAAGTCACTTACAATTACAACAGGTGGCATAGCTGTAAATGATAAATGCATTAGTCATTGTATATGGTATGCATTTAGAGACTGTGATCTTGATCATCCTAATACTTACAAAAATCTGTTCAATTTCTTTTGGTTAATTAAAAGAATAATTAGGATCTGAATTTAATAATACACTTATTACCAAGCAAAACTAATTGCATAGATGGCACATCATGCACATAAAACTTACCTCAACATTCATGTACGAACCATTCTTGAAGAACTTGATGCTGAAGGTGCTATGTTAATAGTAAATTATAAGATGAAAATTTTACCTACAAGTTTAAGAGAAACAAAAAGTGATTTTTTTTTGGAAAACGTGGTTGAAGTTTACATTCAGTTTTAGTTTATACAAAAGATGTAGAAAAAAACTGCCTAATGTTCAGGTGTTTGACCACTGGTCTGGTGGTACAGCTTCTTCTTTACACACTGTCCTTGAAACCTAGATGGATAATAATTTTGTTAGACAATAGAATGCACTATCATTGTACAGAATTGATGCTTATTATAGGTCACTTGAAAGAATGGTACAATGTTACTCCTTAACGATGGCTTTTTTTTGGAGGCTGGAGAAGCTAAAACAGCCATCGACTCACACCATGCTCAGGTAATTAAAGCATCATTTTGCTTTATAATCAAAAATTATTACTGAAAAAATAGACTTACAAATTTAGATAGCACAGGCGATAAAATGATGTATAAAACTGGGATTTGAGGTGGAAAATGGAGATGACATCAAAATGCTATCAAAGATATTGCAGGTACACGTGTGGCAAACTTGAATCCAAATCGAAATACAAGTATTGAGTTTATTTCTTATATGTCAATATCCTACTATATAATACTAAAAATAAGTAAAAAAATTTTTGAATTAGCTACAGTGGACGAAAAAAGTTTCCAGAAAAATATTTTTATTTATTATGCAACAAATAAGTGTCAGTGGCACATGAAAATTTGCGGATATACCCTTTGTGATGTGAAAAATTAGATATCAAAAGCATATTAGTAACAAATCACATGCTTTCCATCTATTAAAATTTAAGTCGCCCAAAAAATCATTCAAAAAAAATAAGTAGCCAATTTTTGACTAATTGAGCAACTTTAAAAGCTGTTCCGTGGTAAATATCCAACCAAATTTAATAATTTTTTTTTTATTTTATTTGTCGAATCATAAAGTATACCTGATAAAATTTTCATGTAATATTAATGATAAAAATAAAGCAAAATTTNGAAAAACTTAAAAAATCATGAAATTTTTGATTGATTGAATTTAAAGTATTATAACACGAAATTTTATTAAGAAAAACCATATTGTGTATTAAGACAAAAATATTTTTCAGACCTGTTTCCATATANATCTTATATTGTTTTAATAGATTATAAGTCATTTATTAGATAAATACTGACTGGAAAAATATTCCGAAGACTTTTTTCGTCCACTGTAGATAGGAATTTCAAATTTTCAAGAATGGACCTGGCCTCAAAATGAAGAAAAAATGGGTATATTATGCTCATCCTCTACCAGGAATTGGTATTTGGAAAGAATATACACCTGATAAAATAGAAAAAATTGCAAAAAAAAAAAGAAAATTTGAAATACCAAACCCAAGTTATACCCAGCATACAGAGCTAAGCAAGCAATGGACCATGCCAGTTGTAGACAAACAATATCAATTATTACCAGGTTTTAGTTATATAATACTCAAAGTGCTACTAATTTGCACTGACTTTTTAGTATGTATAAAATGTGCAATAGTTTATTATTGCGATTTCAATTATAGTACCAGGATCCAATAATTGACGCAACCAACCAAGTAGAAATTAACGAAACTGTACACTATAATTTACAAAGGTATTGTTAATATTTTCGTGGGTTGATAATTATGAATGAATTTCTTATTCAAAATTTGGTTTTGTACAGTCACAGGGTTTTCTTTGGTTGGACTTTGAAAGAAAATGAGAAAACTAGGACACGTGAGCCAGTAAAAAGAATGACAGTAGAAGTCAAACATTTATTGAAAATAATGTTTCATACAGGAACGGCAAATCCACGCCAAAAGATGAATGCACGGCAAACGCATGAAGAGTTATTACAACAGGTACAACAAGGTAAATTATGTGAAATATGTTAGTCTATCATATAGACCCAATGTTTGAAAATTGCCTGATCAGATTTTAATCCGAAAAATGAAAAAATATAACTCAGGTCATTTGACATTTCAAGTCATTTGCCAAATAAATACACGACACTTACACGACTCGTTGACGCCATGTATCTCAGCGATTGTTTATTTTACTCTGTATGTAATTGCGTATTTTACTTTTTAATAAAACAATAATTTCTACGCCTCTCTAAATTTGATTGTAAAAATAAACAACAGCAAATATTAATTAATTAGTAAAAATTACTGATTTACTGAATTAAATGAACTTTAATTAACCCAAATGTAATTTTGGTGTAACTTTTTTTCGTTCAATGAAAAATTTGATTGACATAATGACTTAACCTAAATATGTAAATAGAATACTAAATGTGGAACTCTAGAACATTATTTAAAATGAAAGAATTTCTTTTTACTGAAACGGATTGAATTTTTTTTTTTTTAAAAAAAAAAAAAAAAAAAAAAAAATAAAAAATAATAAAAAAAAAATACAAAATGAATTTGATTAAAATTTTATTTATCATCAGTTTTTTTTTTACTGAAATAATTGCGCAAATTCCTATATATACTTTTCCAATCGAAACAGTTAATTATTATGTTAGTGGTGGAAATGGAGTTCAAATTTATGTAGAAGAAAAAGGAGATCCAGAAAAAACAACAATTTTATTCACGAGTGGTCATATGTCATCACGTCTTAGTTGGAGTCCACAATGGTTTAATCCAGACCTTTATGAAAGATTTCATCTTGTTAGATGGGATTATCGAGGAGCTGGTCGAAGTGATAAACCAAAAGACGTTAATTCGTATTCTATCGAATTAAATGCCGAAGATCTTTGCGCCGTAGTAACTAAAATTAAATCAAATAATCCAAATAAAAAAATTGTAGCAGTTGGTTGGTCTATTGGATCACAATCCACTCTTACATTTATGAAAAATTATCCTGATATTAAAATCGATGGATTTATTTCGATTGCTGGATTTGTAAATGCTAATTTTATTCCAAATATTATTAAAGAACTTGGAGAAATTTCAACGGCATTAGTTGATGATGATTTTTCAACAGTCGTTTATGGAATAAATGGAACCATGTCCGTTAGAACTTTTAAGCCAATGTCTGATCAATTTCGTGCTTTTAAGATTGGTGAAGCTGCTCTTATCGCTCCTGAATATCGCAAATCTAATACTAAACGTGAGTATTAGAAAAATTATATTTTAATAATAATTTATAATGTATTTAATAAACGCTAATTAAGAAAAAAAAATATTTTAGCGATTGATTTGGCAGATTTCTTTAGTGCCTTAAGTATTCCAACATTAAATCTTATCGGGGAGAAAGATGTTTTGGTACCACTTGAATATAGTTTATATTTTGCAAGTCTCGCTAAGAATGGGGAAAAAATCATTTATAAAGATGTTGGACATTCACCACCTTGGGAAGAGAAATCAATTACTAGCGATATCGCAAGATTTGCGTCCCAAATTTAATTAAATGAAAAAAAAATGATTGGAAGAAAAATTCTTTGTACTATTAGGTATATCGAATAAGGTAAAAAAAAAAAGGATTTGTAATTGTGTTTTAATAGATCTTTTATTATTAAAAATTTTCATTTGCTTTGTTTGCTATTTATTATTATTGTTCTTTAAATAAAATGTGGAGAAATTTCTTTTTTGAATTTTAATTAACGCCAAATATCCAAAATGTAATTTCTTTAATGCAGCTTTTTTTTCGTTAAATAATGATTATTGATTACTTAACATATATATATGTAAACATATTACTAAATATGGTGTATTTTGGAATTCTAGAATATTATTAAAATGAAAGAATACTTTTTAAAAAATTTATCATAAATAAACGATAGAATTTTTAATTTGTAAAAAAAAAAAAATTTCAAAGACAATATAAAATGAATTTGATTAAAATTTTATTAACCATCAGTTTTTTCTTTACCGAAATAATTGCGCAAGTTCCTATATACACTTTCCGATCGAAGCTGTTAGTTATTATGTTAGTAGTGGAAATGGAGTTCAAATTTACGTAGAAGAAAAAGGAGATCCAGAAAAAAACAACAATTATATTTACTGGTGGTTATATGTCATCACGTCTTAGTTGACCTCACAATGGTTTGATCCAGACCTTTATGAAAAGTTTCATCTTGTTAGATGGGATTATCGAGGAGCTGGTCGAAGTGATAAACCACAAGACGTTAATTCGTATTCTATCGAATTAAATGCTGAAGATCTTTCGGCCGTAGTAACTAAAAAATAGTAGCAGTTGGTTGGTCTACTGGATCACAATCCACTCTTACATTTATGAAAAATTATCCCGATATTAAAATCGATGGATTTATTTCAATTGCTGGATTTGTAAATGCTAATTTCAAACCCAATATAACTATTGAAGAATTTGGAAAAATTACAATGACATTAATTGATGATAATTTTTCAACAGTCGTTTACGGAATAAATGGAACCATAAACTTTAGAACTTTTAAACCAATGTCCGATGAATTTCGTGCTTTTAAGATTGGTGAAGCCGCTCTTATCGCTCCTGAATATCGCAAATCTAATTTTAAATGTGAGTATTAAAAAAATTATAACGTATACTGTATAAAAAATACTAATTAAGAAATGAAAAAAAAATATTTTAGCAATTGATTTGGCAGATTTCTTTAGCACCTTAAGTATTCCAACATTAAATATTATCGGGGAGAAGGACGCTTTAGTTCCACTTGAATATAATTTATATTTTGCGAATCTTGCTAAGAATGGGGAAAAAATCATTTATAAAAATATTGGACATTCACCACCATGGGAAGATACTAAATCGACTACTAGCGATATTGCAAGATTTGCGTCCAATATTTAAGTAATTAAATAGAAAAAAAAGATTATTCGTAAGAAAATTCTTTGTGTTTAAATTTTATCAAATAAGGAAAATAATTTGTAATTGTACTTTAAAAGATCTTTTTATTATTAAAATTTTTCATCTGTTGTGTTTGTTTGCTATTTACTATTGTTTGTTTAAACTATAAAATTAAAAACGTGGAGAAATTCTTTTTTGTATACCCTGAATATCCCCTGTTTAATAAGATTTTTAGGTAGGGTCTGAAACGAATTTTCTTTTTAAGGAATATAATAGAATGATGTGAAACTTCGTTATACATATATAACATAACATATGCATGTAAAAAATCTTGGATGAAACATCAAACATTTCTAACCCAATCGGTTTAAATTACCGAAAAAAAAAATTTCCTTAAAAATATATCCAGAAAGTTAAAATATTTTAAAATATTGGTTTTGGATTTTATTTGAGTTTTAGGAATAATAATTTTGTGTTTCAAAAAATAATATGTGTAACAATTTTTTTTTTAGAAATTTTGATCGACGTTCGGAACAATAGAATTGTATGGGTGGTACTATTGTCATCTGAACCTTAAAAAATCCGCAGAAGAACGTGTCATAGATCGACAACGCGCAGTAAATAGTAAATATTATTCACATATTAAAGACAATCCTTAACTGTTAAGACAAAAACTAAAATTAAGAGTTTAGGTAAATGACGTATAAACTTTTAATATGATATGAATGAACTTATAAATGGTAATAACGCAATAAATTGTCTCGGCATCCAATATTAGAAATGAGCGACTTGCTTAGTTTTGGCTTGTATAAATACGCTTGAACGCGACGAAAGTTTCTTGCAACAAAAAATTCAAACAAAAAAAAAAAAAAAAAGAACAAAATCTGTAAACATTTTAAACAAATAATTTAAAATCCAATTTTATAACTTGATTAAAAGTTAATCGACTTCCGCAATTAATCAAACACTCAATTTTAAATTTTTTTTTTAAAAAAAAACATCATGTCTGTTGAAGGAATTCCAGCCCCTTATCTCGTTACTTTTTTACATGATAATGGATCTAATTATTTTAATAATAAATCTCAAGCATTCGAGTTGCGAGTAAAAGGGATTGATAGATCATTCTTCGTACATTTGGAATATCTTACTTCTCAATCGACGTTCTTTCAAGAAAATTGTGGAAATGTAAAGGAAGGAGATCTAGTTGTAATTTCCGTACCATCTCCTGAAACATTTGAACCTATTCTTGAATACTTATATTTTGGAAATGGTGACAAATGGTATGATACCATGACTCCAGAGAATTATGATGATGTTTGGGAAAATGTTAAATATCTCGGTTTAGATGATAAAGCAGTATCAATTTGTTCAGCATATTACGATGCTAATTTAGCAGAAGCTTAGAAAAAATTTATTCATATTATAGAAAATTTCTTCCGTATTTTAAAAAGTAAAATTTTATATAGTGCTACAATTGTAATTTTATTCATCAAAAAAATATATACCTATCGGATATATTTTTTTTTAAAAAAAAAGACATTTTTCATTTAAATTCATGCTTTTAAAAGTATTTAGCATTTTTATCCATAAATTTCTTTTCTTTTGTGTTTATTAATTTTTCTTTCTTTTTTATTTGTATTTCTTCATTTTTCTTTTCTTTCTTTTCTGCATTTAAATTCAATAAATTTATTTTGTTTATTAAAAATAACTTTTTTATTTATTGTACTATATAATGCGACGTTTCGTGCTAATTGAAAAGGTTTGTATTGTTTGCTTCCAAATTTATTCCACCACACTCGGGTGATTACCAACTATATTGTATCCTCACGTGGGGGGATTCAAATGACAAATGACCTGAATCATTTAAATGTAATGTTGGCCAGTACTATAGTTCTAGCCTACATTATAACATTTTTAGTGGTGGCTTGGTATTTGCATATTATGACGTTACACTGATCTACATAGTTAAATTCGGCTAAAATTATGTTAATTCTGGCTGTAATTAAAATCGAGCAATGGAAATTCGTGAACTTGGAGGGAAAGTTCAGTTCAAGGGTTTTATGAAAGAGATATCAAGGACGGTTACATTAGTATGTTAGATGATATCAGTTTATGATAGATAGCAAAATTAATAATAATTTAGCGGAATAGTGAGATGGATCCAGGGGCCAGCGGAAAGCATGATTTTTTCGTGCTTTATTCCTGATTTACTCCCATATTTTACTTTACTGGCAGCCTTCATATTAAATAATAATAGCTTTGTGTAACATTTTATTTGGCAAATCGTGACCAATCAGATATACTGTATTACGTGACAGTCATGACATTTACTAGTTTGTATTACATAAATTTCCTATATAATGACAGACATGATGACATTGATAATTAATTAATCACTTAATCACTTACGACACTTTTTTTTTCTTAAGTATTTGAAACTATGTTTGTGTTTCAGTTCCCCAGATCTCTTTTTTCTCATTTTACGGAAGACGAACTGAAAAAAATAAGTGAAAGCCTTAAGTCTTCTGTAAACTGGACTGAATATAACAAGTGGCTCAAGGAAGGACAACCTTTTGAGGAACATGAAGAAATCGAACTGTTTATCAACCATGGAAATGGATCTTCTCAGAGTCAAGTATCAACTGGTAAGTCTATTTATTTGTGTCCATTCTACTGCTTCATTTAAATATATATATTTGGCTAACTTTATTTTTTTTAAGGAACTGAACGTAGTGATTCAGGTGAAAGTAGTTTAGGAGAGTTTGGGTTTGGGGCGAAACTAGTTTAGGAGGGTTTAGGCTATAAGGCGAAACTAGTTTAGGAATTCGTCAGAGGGTTTAGCCCGAATCATACTGAACAATGTAGCATTGGCAGATATCAAGAACAGGAAAATGGAGGCAACACTTACCATAGTGAAGGGAAGGCCAATTCAAAGGCCAGGAAAGAAAGCTATTTCACATCTCCTTTCACAAGATCCAAAGCCGAAGCTGTCACTTGGAATGACCATGAACATTGTCGTAAAGTTCCTGGATCCAATGAGGTTTCCAGTACAATCAAGATATACAACACAAATGTTAAAAGATTTGAATGATGCTGGTATATTAAATGATGTTGTAGGTTTATATATCAAGGGTAAAGTCAGGAAGAGAAATTCGTTTGGATCCTAAAGTTGATATTTATGATATAGTTCCAAAAGGCTCATATATGTATGCATTTGTTTTGCCCAAAGGTCAATATCTGATGTTGCGATATCTTCGCAAAGTATGGTTTAGATGTATAGTATTCTTCCATGACCATGACTGCTATTCAGATTTCTTATCTAATTTCTTTACTAATAGCAAATATAGTCCATAATAACATTATTGAAAATAATAATTGCTTTATTAATAACAATTCAAAATAATAATTGCTTTACTAATTACATGTATGAGCCATAATAACTCTGCTATAATAAATATTTCTATTCTGCGTTTACATGGTTTTTTCACAATGTCACTTTTTTTTACATGTAGTCGTTGGAAAAAAACCCAGGGCAATGAGTTGATCTTAACTGATTATTTTGTTTTTTTTTGTAGAATGATCAGATATTGATACCGTCCAGGCCTGGAGATCGAAGAGGAGGTATCAGAACTGGAACCGTTAAATCCCTGAGGTCAACAAGAGAGTACATAAAGGTATGATGTGATTGTGCTCATAATCCTAATGGATGAATAATCAGAGTATCTCTTCTCAAAACCATCACTTAACTTTAGTACTTCATTTTTTGAGATTCTACATTCTCACGTTATACATGCCTGGCATTAGAGAAAAATTTCCCATAAAAAGACATAACGGAAGAGGGAAAAACATCTCCAGATAATTTGCCTTTTCAATTTCTTGATAAGTAGGCTTGGTTGAAGAAGTTTGGGTAACTTGATTTTGGTTGCTCATTGAAATTGTATTAAGTATACTGATTAGTATATATTACATTACAAAATCTTTTTGTTTAATTAATTATTTCATCTCTTATTAAAAATGCACGGAGAATATATCTGTCCATACTTACATAATTCTGGTAAACTTTGTGGTCAATCTTGTATGCGTTCTGATGGATGTAAACTGCATTGGAAAGTAAAACCTCACTTTCCATGTAGTGAATGTGGTAAGCCTACTAGATCTGCTTGCAGACGATGTCCTGCTCATGTGAGAGGCTATTATATTAGCCAATACTATATCAGATTAGTGCTAAATCTTTGTGAGGTACTATTAGTACCAAGAATTATTTGCTCAAATTTTTATCAATATAAAAAAAATGTTTTTTTTTTGTTTTAAGCCAATATAAATGTATAAATGTATAATCAGTATAAACTTAGACTCCAAGTCACGAAAATATAACTCAAATAGTAAAAATGATTGTATTTTGAACACAATTCAATTAATATCATGTAAAACATTATATAAACAAAAATTTACATTTTCCTCTACTGTAAAATTGTAAATAATTGATGCGATTTAATTCACAATGGACCTACTAGAAGTGTATTATGCTTCTCCCTTCGCATAGCACCATACTGTACCACAATCAACCAACCAGCTCTACCATGGGACTGCAGCTTGTAAAGAAGCCATAAGGCGAGGTGAGGGGAATCTGGTACCACGGACCATGCTCCCACCCACGCATAGCATCATGCTGCTCTGCAAAAATACCCAACAATAAAAACAAAAGCTTACTTACCGTCTAAGGTACAGTACTTAAAGTTTCATAAGTCCATCTTCTTTCTTTAAGGGGATTGTATTTCGTTGTGTTTTTTTATGTTTTGTATTCAATGTGAAAAAAAAGTATTTTTAAAGTTTTGAGTTTGAATAAAGAATTTTTTATTGTAAGTTTTCAGGTTATCAGGTAATTAAGATATGGCAAAGATTATGATCATGCTGATTTTGTTTGAGTCATTGTACTATATTACCGTTCAATATTGAACAATAATAGGAAATATTATTAGTCATATTAGTCATAATTTATAGTTCGAAATCAAAATTTTCAAATAATTAATGATTCATTGATTCATGATTTTTCATGTATAATTTTGAATCATATTTATAAATCAGTATATAGTATATTGAATCATCATTAATACTAAATCACAAAAAAAAGTATAATTGAAATATTTTATCCAAGTATATATATATATATTGTGATAAAAAAAAAATATGACGTAACTTTTACTTAAAATGATTCATATTTTGAGACATGACATAACAGTCATAAACATGCATATTATCAAGTATTCGTAATTCTAAACCTAAACCTTTTATTTAATGATTGATATATGTCCGCAATAATTCTTATATAAAAAAATTTTATTATAATAATAGTAAATGTTTTTTTTATTAATCTAATCTAGACGCAAATCTGAAGTCGGTTCAAGTCAGTTCAAGTCAAGTCAGCTCAGGTTGGTTCAAGTTGGTTCAAGTTGGTTTGAAGTCAGCTCAAATCGCTCTGAACTGAACTGAGCTGGGAGCGTTGAGCTCCAAAAGCGTGCTCAAGTCGCTCATTTGTTGAGTTTTCCCATCCCTAATTAGGAGCTCTAATTATGCAATTTAAAATATAAAATTTTTTAATAAACATCATTTATCAATTATTAAATTAGCCTTTAAACATGAAAATGAACACCTTCCAAATTTAATAATGATGTTGAAAATCTTAAATTTTTTCATGATTTTATTATCTGAATTATGTTTTTTTTACCTTTTTTCTTAAAAATTTGTAAAAAGAATTAAATATTGTTTCAAAAAAAAATGACAATTTTCTTTTTTACCAAACAAAGAGTTGGCAAATTCTCTTTTTTCTTTGATGAGATATTTATTGAAATAGAAAAAATTATTGCGCGTCATTGAATCTTTGATAATTGTTTAACAATAAAATTATTTTGATTACGGCTCAGAAAGTATAATGAGCGTAGCTCATCTTTTTATCTCATCACTGTCATAATCAAAAATAACTAAAGTCAACATCATAAAGCCTTAATATCAAAATGGCAACCTATTAGAGGAAAGCAAAAAAACGATGTAAGTAAAATTGAAAAAATACAGCAAACAATGAGCAACACAAAAACACAACTAATCAAACAACACTGCAGGATCAAAAATGCAGCGCAGAATATGTTTTTTAATAAGAAAAGAGGATAAGCTTGTCGCAATTGGTTACATGTAACATCTATCACATGTGGAGTCCCTACTTCATTAGAAACTAATACTGTCATTATATACAGACTAGCTCTAACTACTAAGGACTTCTCTATGGAACAAGGTTACCTTTTCAAATAAATCTCAAGAGGATGTTTCTTCATCTGAAAATTTCACTATACACAAAATACAAATTATACCTGTCCCAGAAGATAGCCAAGGATAGACTGACTAACCTACCAGTAGTCAGCAACCCATAGAACACTTCCCATTGTGACAAGCGGTTTCTTTTATTATAAATTGGTAGAGAAACGTAAGAAATGAAGGAGGGAAAAAGGATGAGGACTAAGTGAGAAAAATGAAAGCAGAAATAAGGAATATTTATAGGATTTTTAAAATACTTAGTGATACTTACTAATTATGATGATCAAGGATGAATATTACCTTGGTCATAAATCATAACTCAAATGTTATTCAAGAATTACTTAATGATTTAATTAATTACATTACATAATTACATTAATTACATATAGTTTAATTATATTATTAGTCAGACTATTAGTGACTGCAAAATTGAAAGTCCGATATGTTATATGTATGTTTTAATATCTATATTTTTGATTCTCCACATAATATCAAGACTTGAGCCCGATATAATACAACCCATAATAAATATTAGTACTTCCAAATTAAATAAATTATTAGTTGTTTTTATGAATGGCTTGTGACAACTATTATGTAAAAAATAGAAATTGATTTTTTTAGATAGTAATCAGTTTTATATCGAATTTTTCAGTTGGTACGTGAATAACGTGATAATGATTTATAATACTAGGGAAACGGAAACTGTTTAAGTCCATCGCGGTATCAAGATCAAAAATAACAAATTATTTGCGTTATGCCATTACGCGATCTTCTTTTTTAGTATATTTCAGGGGTATTTTTTAGAAAAGTGTTACATAACAGATAATCATGATGTATTTTCAAAAAAAGGAAATAAAATTAATGTTTGTGATGGGGACAAAAATGGGGAATAAAACATTTTTTGTTAAGTCATTACAGTAAATAGTCCTTCGCTAACGCTCCGGACAATGATATGACTATAAATTTCACACAGCTTTTCATTTTCTTATTCTCGTTCTCATTTTCTTTCTATTTTCGTTCTAATATTATTTTAAGGTTAACCATCTCAAACACAATAAATATGGATAATGCAAGTATGGATTTGCAAGATCCAGAAAATATTAAGTTTTTTAACTTAGCAAAGTCTATTAATGACATTCTGTTATTTCAGGTGTCACTCAAATAGAGCAAGCAGAAACTTTAACTACACCTACAACATCAACTACACCTACAAATGCTTCATCTACTTCAACTACAACTACTTCAACTACTACAACTAATTCAAATTATCAGCAGAATTACAGAAGAAGAGCTTATCTTAATTCTACTGTATTTTAGCACAGAAAGGAAAGATCGTCAAAAAGGATTATGTTTTGTTTCGTTAATATAATGTTTTGTTTGTTATTCATCACTGAGATTCTTTACTTAAATAATTTTTTAGATTCTTCGTATTGTCAATATTTTTATTTTGCAGTCATAATGGTTTTGTGTGTGAGAATGGTTTAATAAAAAATTTTTCTTTGTACAATATTTGCATCATTGCCATCGCTTCTTTGTGGGTTGGCAACAAGCTTTATAGTTCAGGAGTGATGTTTACTTAAAAAATGTAAAATTATTTTAATGATATACAAAACATGAAACTATGAGCAAATTCTTTTACTCATTATGCTAACATCATTGAAGAATTTAATTTTTTTTATAAATTATATGTAAAGCAACGATGTAATTAGTATTTAACAACTTCAATATATGTAACAGTACCATCAGTTCGTTTCTACTATATTTCATATTTTTTTTTTTGTTGGCTGACACATTTATTTTTGATGCAAAATTGGCAATTTTGTATCTTTTATTTTCGATGCATACACACTACACTTCACGTATACAAGCATAGACAAGTTAAAAAATAAGCCATTAACTTTGATTTATTAATTTAATGTATGGAAATGTTGGATATATGGGGCAGTAGTCATGTGTAGCTTCGCGAACACGTGATTAATACGGCCGGCGTTGTGCAAGTGATAATGCGCGTGACAAAGATTTTCACCACCGCGAAAAAAACGTCCCTCAGATACGAGTATATAGCAAACATGTAGTGTATGGTTGACGCTGTATGTATTGTATGGTATGTATGGTGACATCATGTATGGTATGTATGGTATGTATGGTTCGATATACTAATTAAAATTTAAACTTAGAATTATGCAAAATCATGCATATTGTGCATAAACATACTAAATAAGGCAATTTTCAAATTTTTAAATGCATTTTTACTTATAAATGTACATGTTTTATACATAATGGTACAACTATTGTACTACTTTATAACCAAAAAAAGTTTCGAAATTTTTTTTGATATGTGATGTGATAATTAGAAACGAAATAATGGCTATCACATTTAATTGCATAAACATATATATACTGCGTGTAATGATATAACTTTTGTATTACTTTATAACTAAAAAAAGGCAAAAACTTTTTTTATAATGTTACACAAAGATATAATTATTAACCATCCATACATGTATGGAATAAATCATACCATACATACCATACATACCATACATACATAACCATACATACCATACAATACATACAGTGTCAACCATACACTACATGTTTGCTAGCTACCTATACATACCATACAATACATACAGCGTCAACCATACACTACATGTTTGCTAGCTACCTCTCAGATACTACTGTATATAGTAATTTTGAATCACCGTCCGGTGTTACATGGATGATAAATAATTGAGATCACGTGATCGCGAAATTTTTGTCGGTGCCACTGGACTAGTTGTGTTAGATCATTCGATCCCATTAGATTATCTGGCGTAGTAAAATATGAACCGTAGATCGTGATCTAATTTTCGACAGGATGGTGTGATACGATGTGACGCCAATCACAAAAGATTAACCTTATTGAAGTAAAAAATCAGCTGATGATCCGTTAATTTAATAACCGAATTCGGATATAAAAAGTTGCGCCATTTTTTTTTTAACATATAATTCGAAACAAGAAATAAGTTAAATACAAATAGAAGCTGAATTTAATAAATTAAATATTTCTAATAAATCAAATAAAACATCAAATTATAAAAATTGTTACATCGGCATTGATATCATAGGCGTAGTAAAATTACTTTATCACCTGACTTTCATTATCTGAGCAAAATCTGGCGCAGATTTTTTTATAGCGCAGACAGTCAATTACGCAATATATTACACAAATACGATCGACAAAACGAATATTTATTATTCAAAAAAAAAAAATTTACAAAATGGAAACTGACATGAAAGAATTCAATGATAAAATCCCTTCATATATATTAAAACAAGCAGAAGAATCATTTAATAAAATATTTAATTTATCGGATAATATTGAAACCATTATTGATAAATTAATTACACTTTTAATTGAAATACAAGATAAAGAATTTCATAATTTTATAGAAATAAAACAATTTATTTATAAATGCATCTCTCTGTATAATCAAATTTCAATCGATATCTTTACCTGGCTTATAAAAAATCAAANAAAATCTCAATATATTTTCTTTCTTGGGTTTCTTTATTATAATGGTATTATTGTAGAGAAGAATGATAATGAAGCTTTCAAATTATTTTCAAAAGCGTCAAAAGACAACTATCCTATTGCACAAATTTATCTAAGTAAATGCTATCAAACAGGAATAGGAACTGAATTTAATAATACTTTAGCAATTGCATTTTTACATAGTGCTGTAGAGAATGGTAGTATATGTGGAAAACTTTATCTTGCTGATTTATATGAAGATGGTATAGGGATAAATAAAGATTTAAATAAAGCATTTTACTGGTACAAAAATGCAGCAGAAAATGGAAATAAAATTGCACAATATAATTTAGGTAGATGTTATCATTATGGAATAGGTATTGAAAAAGATGAAATCAAATCATTTGAATGGTATAAAAAATCAGCTGAACAAGAGGATATTGATTCACAAAGCCAATTAGGATATTCTTATGAAAGTGGTGTAGGTACAGAAAAAGATTTAGAAAAAGCTTTTTATTGGTATCAAAAAGCAGCAGGAAATGGAGATAAAATAGCACAATATAATTTAGGCAGATGTTATCAATACAGTATAGGTATTGAAATAGAAAAAGCTAAAGCATTTGAATGGTATAAAAAATCAGCAGAACAAGAATTTAGTAAAGCCCAATATAAACTTGGGAATTTTTATGAAGAGGGTATAGGTATAGAAAAAGATTTTAAAGAAGCATTTTTTTGGTATCAAAAAGCAGCAGATAATGGAAATAAAATATCACAATTTAATTTAGGTAGATGTTATCATTATGGAATAGGTATTGAAAAAGATGAAACTAGAGCATTTGAATGGTATAAAAAATCAGCCGAAGAAGAATATGTTGACGCACAAAGTCAACTAGGATATTCTTATGAAATTGGTATAGGTACAGAAAAAGATTTTAAAGAAGCATTTTTTTGGTATCAAAAAGCAGCAAATAATGGAAATAAAATAGCACAATGTAATTTGGGTAGATGTTATCAATATGGAATAGGAATTAGAAAAGAAAAAGATAAAGCATTTGAATGGTACAAAAAATCAGCAGAACAAGAATTTAGTAAAGCCCAATATAAGCTTGGGAATTTTTATGAAGAGGGTATAGGTATAGAAAAAGATTTTAAAGAAGCATTTTTTTGGTATCAAAAAGCAGCAGAAATTGGAAATAAAATAGCGCAATATAATTTAGGTAGATGTTATCAATGTAGTATAGGTGTTGAAAAAGATAAAGTTAAAGCATTTGAATGGTATAAAAAATCAGCTGAACAAGAATATAATAGAGCACAATATATGCTTGGATATTTTTATGAAAAAGGCATAGGTACAGAAAAAGATTTAGAAAAAGCAATTTTTTGGTACAAAAAAGCGTTAAATAATAGATACCAATATGCTAGAAAAAGTTTATACAACCTGTTATTGACATTAGACTTTTAAAAATGTAGTAATTATAATTTTATAATAATGTAATATAGTAAGGGTTTATTATTAAAATAGAAAATTACTGAATTATACAATGAATAAATAAATTATTTTCGAATCTTGATCATATATAAAAGTTTATAATTAAATTTTTGTTTTTTAATAAAATCCGTACCTTAATTATTTTATTTGTCAATATTATCATATATGAAATTATGGTTTAATATGAGATATTATAAATAATCTCGTGAAATAATAAATAAACACTTTAATTGTAAAATATAATTTCAGCTAAATCATTTGTTTTTATTAAGACCTTGTTTTAACATAGCATAAAACATTTATAGTGAAATGCGCAATTAGTTTATATAATCAAATACTTAGGGATTTGAGAGTTGCAAATAACATTATTATAAGGTACTATTCCAATAGTTAATCATAATTTATATACAGTATGTATCATTACAGTAGCAAATTATTAACTTATTCATAGAAAATGACTTAAATAATTAAATAACACAGCCATATAAATAATTTTCTTTATTAATTTTTTCAATTTGAAGGTTTGTTTAATATTATAAAAAATTAATTATCAAGAGGAGGAGGAGGGGGGAAATAATCAACAATAAAAAGAATGTTTAATATAAAAAGTAAAAATAAAATTATGATTATGATTATGAATAAATATTAAAAATTAAATTAATTGTTTGAGGTAAAAGTTTTAATTGACAATTTTTTTAATAGGGTCCGCAATTGATTTTTTGAATCTGCAATATTGCGAATTTGAAAGATTAGTTGCGTATATAAATCGCAATATCATGATCACGTGATCTGCTTTCCGAGAGATCAAACTGAAAAAAATAATAATAAAAGAATATTAGTAACATTCATAAAGGAAAAAAACTTAAATTAAAGGAACTGATAACTCACCTGTTTTTGAAATCCGTTGGAATCACCATTCCTGAAAAGGCCCCGAAGGCGTTCCTAAAGAAATAAAGTAAGTATTAAACTATAAATTTAGAAATAAAAAAAATATATTATTAATTAATATATTATCTCATGTTTACTAATGGTCGCCCATGATTTTTCATAGTGATATTTTTTTAAAACTGCGAAAATGATAATATCAAATATAGTTTATTTTAATATTTAATTTTTATTGTTAATAGCGTTAATAT
>QKYT01000465.1:71514-95854 GCA_003550305.1 Glomus cerebriforme | reverse complement strand
ATTTTTATTTTATTTTTTTTAAGTAGATATTAATAATAAAATAAGGGTATATTTTACGCTTAAAATATACTTAAATGGGCAAAATTTAAGGATATTTTATGGATTATTTTTATATCAAATATGGATAATTTAAACCTAATTTAAGTATATTTCTAGTATTATTTATGAGTATAATTATNTTATAAGNAATNTANTAAAATTATGCTTAANTAATACTTATAATATGCTTAAATGNATATTTAAATATCCTTATATTTCAGTATATTTTCAGTATATTTTCAGTGTACAATTTTTCTTACTGGGCTGACATTTTGTTCTGCACAAGCAAAGTTAGCCAATATTATTGATGTTTTATTATGCTTCACTATCATTTCTTTCAAGACATTAAGAGACCTTTTATTTTATATAAACATAAAATATTTGTATAATGATGACATTAAATCTGGATGTATTAAATCAAAACTCTTATCATTAGCAAATGTTTATCTGCTTATTGTATATGAAACAGAGAAAGAATTAAATTAAGTTTATGTTTAAGATGTGCAGGTAAAGACTAAAAAAAATTTTCATTACCTATATTTCACAAATTTTTGCATCAGTTATCTTCCTTTTCAAATTTGCTTTATCATCTGCAAAAATATTAGCCCAGAAATCATAGATACTTCTACCAGAATTTGAATTATTCTGCAAAAAAAAAAGGTATCTACATGTTTCTGCAAGTCTATGGACAGATTTTAGTAGAACATATTCCATTACCACTCAAGATCGTAATCCAGTGGCTAGCTGTAGTCCCAGCAGAACGTATTCCATTATCACTCAAGATCGTAATCCAGTGACTAACTTCTCAGTTGGATAATTACACATGAACAGATACCATAGATCCCCATACTCTTTGTCAACTACCATATGACTCACAAAAGCTGAAGTGATTCAACTAGTACTAGTGAAAACAAGTATTACTAATAGAAAGTGCCTACCTGAAATTGTTTCAACATTTTTGATGCTGCTGATTTCTCTTTCTGTGACCTGAAACTCATAAACCATTCGAGTTGTCAGATGAATGCCAACTTAACTTTGGACTTATTCATTTCATATTTTATTGCATGTCATTTCTGGTGATATTTAAGCATGTCCCAATCTTCGCAAGGTGTGGTGAGGAAATAAGAAAATCTCAGCTTATCTGTAAGATTACTGTTCTTTCTCATTGTTCTAAGGTTAGTTAATAAAGACAACGCATGAGATTCAGAATTTCAGATGTACCAAAAATTATTAGTATCATCTAACAAATCACATGACAAATATGCCACCCTGTCCTAATACATTCATCTTTGATATATTTTCAGTAATTAGATAACATGTTATGTATAGAGACCTTTGTATGTAGTGATGCTGCTTTTTTTTCTTTGTACATATAGTTGCATTACATGTACGTACATATATATATATTTAATTATATTATTATTAAATAAAAATGTATGTACATATAAAAGAACTTATGAGACCAAATGATGTACATAGTTTTTTTAAAAAAAAATTTCTTATAAACTTGTATTTATATATAAAAAATAGATATTAGTATTATCATATTAAGATTCAAGTGTTATAATTCCAAGAAAAAATTACCTACAGTGACACTTCAAATTTTATCTTTTATATATAATTTAATTTCTAATATCATATTTAATGCTATAATATTATAAAAGTAAAATTTGTTAATAATATTAAGGGATATTAATAAATAAATACAGATTATGTGACTGTAGAATTTTTTGAATACTTTTGGAATTGTTTAAAAATAGTAATATATAATATTACAAGAGATAATTTACCTTAGTATTGCATTATTATTATAAAATTTTTATTTTTATGTGACTTTTTGATTGGCATTATAATATTAAAAAATTATTTATATAATAAATAATACATGGTAAATAGGATTTTATATTTTGTAAAAAAATTATTTTTTTATTTAACAATACTTTGTTAGTAAAATAAAAAAATATCTATATATATTTTGCAGTAAGTAATTAAATTTTTTTTTTTTTTTTTTTTGGACAAGTTAATCGCATTTATTATAATTATTGAAGTTCTAAAAAGAATACATAATTATGAGAGATAAATCACGAATATACCTTCTGAAACAGAAAAGCATAACTTGTCGCGCAAAGAATAGATTCAAGAAGAGAGACTTGTTACCAAGTACTATTCCTCAGTAAGTAATTAAATTACTGATTTATCTTTTTTTTTTTCTTGCAGGTTAATAATAATGGTTTAATTGTATATATAATTAAAAAAATTTATTGTATAACTGTTATTTTTAGATTAACTATATAAATAAATACTTTAATCTAATCATGTTATATTAGTATTCTGAAAAAAATCCAATCTGATCTGAATTTGCAGATTTGACCTAAAATAGATTCAAATCAGTTTGCAAATTTTAAGATCTATAAATCTGATCTGAATCAAATAAATCTAATCTAAATCTGATCTGATCTGATCAATGATCTGCATATATTAATATCAAAATAAAAAAAAAAAAGTTTTTTTTTTATTTTTATTTTTTACTTTCAGGTAATTTATAGAACTTAGATGAATGAAGAAATCTAAATGAACAGTTCCTAAATGAACTAAAGGTGAGTTTATTTTTTTATTTATTTTTATTTTTTTTTTACTTGAAGGAATATAATTAACATTTTTCTTTTCTCTTTTTTTTTAGGAAATTGGGTGAATAGATGAAACCAAATGACTGAGATTTTAGACAAACATAAGTTCATTTTTTTTTACTTTATTAATTATTAGAAAATATAATTAACATTTACCTTTTCTCTTTTTTTTAGGAAACTAGATAAATGGACAAAGCTGAATGACTGAAATCTTAGATGAATGTAAATTTATTCTTTTTTTTACTTTATTAATTATTAAAAAATGTAATTAATGTTTCTCTTTTTCTTTTTTTTTTAAAAAACTGGATAAATGGATAAAGCTAAATGAACAGAACTTGAACAAATGAACTAAGAGGTAAGTTTACTTATTTTTTTTTATTTTTTTATTTTTAGGAAATATAATTAATATCTCCCTTTACAAATGTATGATTCTTAACTCACCTTATGCATGAATCTTGACTTATCTTATTGTAAAATATATTATGTGGGTCAAGATTCTCCTGCATATGGGTCAAGATTCATATTTTTGCACCCTCTTCTTTTCTTTTTAGAAAATTGAATGAATGGATGAAGCTAAATGAATGGAATTTAAATGAATAAATTAAGAGGTTAGTTTATTTATTTTTTTTCATTTTTTTACTTTTAAAGGATATAATTAATGTCTTTCTTTTCTTTTTTTTAGAAAATTGGATGAACAATTAGATTCAGATCAGTTCAGATCTGTTTTAGACTGGATTCAGATCAGATCAGATTTAAATCAAATCTGATTTGAACATAAAATTCAAAAAAAAAAAATTTTATTTTTTATAAAAATTAGATTAACCAATAATATAAAATTACACAAATTTTTTTAAAAAAAAATTAATATATATACAGATTAGAATTAAATGATAACCTATTACAAAGTAATGGGTAATAACTAGTAATAAATTAATAAAATTTTTAGAATTTAAACTAAAAATTCTGAAGGTTATTTTATTTTTAGCTAATAAAAAAATAAAAAAACTATAAACATATTAAATAAAAGAAAAAACTATTAAGTCACTTTGATATGATTAATAATACTTTAATATTATCACTATTTAGTTGATCATTTATTATATCTAGTAAATTTAATATTACAAAAAACAAATATTACAAATTATAAGATTCTAATTTGGATTAAATAAGCTAATACCAGATTAGAAAATTTTTTTAATTATCCTTAACAATAAAATAAGTCAAATGTTTATATTTTTCTTTTATAATCTTGTAAAACTTATTACTTTTTACTCAAGAATCATACTATCAAATTAAAAAAAACCCATAAAATCTTCTAATCTTTGGATTAAACAATTAATTTAGTTTTTTAAAAAATAATATTTAAGATTATTCTTAGTTATAAACTGTTTTTAAATACTTAATAAAAATGCAAATGCAATCAGTTATATAATAGGTGACATTATTTAATATCACCAGAAATTTTTATACCTGATGTGATTTATTTATATTATATAATAAGTTTACTATAAATTAATCATTTTTGTTTTAAACTGTTTTACATTTACAATTTTTACTTTTCTCTTACCACTTTCTACCTTTTACATTTATATTTACATAAAAATTTTTTTTAATACTTTTTATTTAATAGTTATAAATTATTGTGTGATACGTTGAATAGTAAATAATAGCTTATTTATTGATATTTTAAAATAACCAAAATAATTAACTTATTGGCAATTATGTTAAATATATAAAGCATGATAATGTTTATTTAATTTCTTTTTTATACAGAGATTTTATGGTATAAATTTAAATACTTTAGTCAAAATATATTTTAACTTTAATTAACTAAGTAAAACTTTAGCAGTATAATAATAGTCAATATTAAATTATATCAAATTAATTCAAATATTTGTAAAATTATTTATAATAGTATGCAGAAATTTTATGGTAAAATTTTTTACTATTCTAACATTTTTTGGTAAAGATTAAAAAGTCACGTGAAGAGTGAAAAAATTTCTGGTGATTACTGGGTTAGTTCATTAAACATCACCGGACACGTGGAGTGAAAATTTTATGGGGGAGGCAAAAATTCTCCCGATTAAATTTAGTTATTTTCTAAATATTTTTTTTTTTTTTTGGTTACTAATATTATGTACTACTATACTGGATAAATGGACTGAATATAATATATAATCCAGTCCAATCTGGTTCAAATTTACTATTTCCTACTTTATAAACTCGATTTAATAATATCAATATACTGACTAATTGTTACATCTGATCAAGTATTTTTTTTTATAAGGAATTTAATAGTAATAATATAGTAATGTTAAGTATGTATAAATATTTAATAAAATGTTTATTTCTTTCCACGATCTTTAATAGCCAATCCAATAATATCTCCATCTTCCATGTTATAATGAGCTAATGAAAGCTGATTTTTCATTACTGCGCCTCCAATTGTGAGTTTCTGTCTTCCTGCAGGGAAATTTAATCGTGTGGCAATCCTATCTTTTACAGTAGATACGAATGTAGTAAGTGGTAAATTATCTAAAATAATAGTTTGACCTTGGCAATTCCACTCAGGTTTTTCGGGAATTGTTGGACACTGAACTTGCACATTAATAGGCCCCTGATAGTAATAACGTTCATATCAATAATAATGCAAATATTATGTTTATTGCTAAATATATAATATATTATAATATTACCTGATGTGATTCTATCCATTCTTCCACAGATACAAGGCCTCCTCCGACAAAAGCATCCATTTTTTGTCGTTTCAATATAGTTGGTAATTCTGCTTCATCTTCGACAGCTCGACCGGTTTTAGATGATGGGGGAGGTAAAGGTGGTGTCGGAGGAGCTGGCGGTGCCGACGGAGATTGTCCCATTGCCAATGGTGTTGGAGGTAAAGGTGGAGCTGGTACAGATGATGAAGTTGACATACCTGAAGGCGGGTTAGGTCTATGAATTTGTTGTGTAATAGGTGGACGAATTTGATAGGATTGTTGTGAAGTTACATTTGTACCTTGTGTCGTCAAAGGTGAAATATATCCAGGAAGCTGATGAGCAAATGGTGCAGAAGAAGGTACGTAGCCAGGATATGGAGGAGGTGGAGGACCTGGCGGCATTCCTGGAACAGAATGGGTCGGATATCCAGAATAAACAGATGGTTGTTGAGCCGAAGAATGTTGCATTCCTTGTTGATGTGGATGTTGATATCGCTGATCTTGCACTTGAGGAATTTTTGGTCCAATTTTAGAATCACTATCACTAGATAAATTACAAAAGGGAAAAATGTAAGCTAGTAATTTAAAACTTAGTGAAATTGGATAAATTACCTTGTCAAGCCTTTACTTCTATGGATTGCAGCAATTTGTTCATCGATGGAAACACCAGCAGCTGCACGCTGAGTGGCCATGTTGATTGATGCTGTATGACCGTCCCATACAACCTTTTCCTTTTCAATCCGTTTTTTCTTTTCCTCCTCCTCTCCAATCTATTTGAAATAATTAATATTATTATACAAAAAAAGATTAACTTTAAATTTAGACTAAAGAAAAAGTATACTTTTCGCCCAATTTCAGTTTCTTCAGTGCCAAAAATATCGGATCGATAACCAGAAAATGCCTTAAGATTCTTTGCAACATCGGTACCTATGATAAAAAAGAATGATAATTAAATAATAATATTGTTTTTAGGATTAATCAGAAAATTATATAGAAAAATAATGAAAATAATGATAACCTTCTTGCAATAAATTCGATTCTTTCTTTTTTAGCTCTGCCGCCAATTTTTGTTCTCTCCATTTTGGATCTAATAGTTCAATACGAACGTGATCATCCATTTCATCAACAGGTATAACCTGTTTACATCTGGGACAAATAACTGTTGGTCTATCAACGGTTGATTTAGGGGCATATGCTAAAATATAATAATCGATGTTAGAAACAAGCAAAAATTTTAAATACAATTATAAAACAAACGTGCCTTTAGGAGTATAATCTTTAACAATTTTCATCGGTGCAGAAGTATCCGGAGGTTTGATATCCATTATTACTGGCATTGATTCTTGCTCTTGATCTTCATTTTCTCCTTCTTCCTCATCTTCTTCCATATCTACATCATCATCCATCTAAATAAAAATGAATATTAAAAGAAAAACCCTCATTATATTCTATTCATTTATTCAATACAAACCTCCATATCAATTTCGCCAACTTTCTCATCTGGTTGAGATTCTACTAAATTAACTGAAGCCATCTTCTTCTGAGCAAGAGTCATATTCTCCAATTCCATAATACTCATTGGTGGCGGAAGATCAATTGTCTCATCTGCTTCTGTAAATTCTACGGTTTCCACTATAACAAAATCATGCCAATCTATGGAGGCATACGCAACTACAAGAAAATAAAATAAGTGAATTGTTTTAAAAATTTTGCGAACCCCAGTAAAACTCTTACTTCTCTCTTGATCTTCCTTTTCTTCGGCCTTTTTCCTTTCTTCCTCTTGATAAGCAGCATATTCAACTCGCTGCATTACACGGTCTAGAATTTGATATTTGTTATCCACATTATTTCTCAATTTCTCATTCAAATTCTTAGGAGGAATTAAAACTTTTGTATACTGTTCTACTAGTTTTGTAAAGTAATTAAATAAACTATGATTCGGCCGTAAAAAATCAAATTGATAATTCCGCTGTTCACGTTGTGAAAGAGCTGTCATAAATTGTCTTCCGTTACGTGCTACGAACTGAGCCGTCAATTTCAGAATGTCTCTGAAAAAAAATTTTGAAATGTTAAAAAGATATATAAGAAATTAAATAATTAATATAAGAAAAATTACATACAGATCTTGTGCTGAAATAGCAGGCATGTCAGTCATAAATTCAAAAGTAGGTGGCTCTTTTGGCGGGGCTCTTGGTGGAGGAACAACATCTTTAACTTCTTGTACGATCTCTTTTGCTTCAATTTTTTTAGGGGCTACATCATAAAAATATAATTAATTGAACCCGCTTTTAAGAAAAACACAATACAAGTTTAGAATAATACCTTTTCCTTCCTTCGTCTCAGCAATTTTGTATTGATAATACGCATGATACGGATCGTTAGGGTTTAAAAAACTAAACTTTGCATTGTGTTTTTCATTCTCTCGAATACGTTCTTCAAATTGAACACCGTTTCTTGCGACAAAGACTGCGGTTTTATCAACGATATCTAAAAATTGATAAAAGTTAAGGACAAGCAAAATACAATGAACATATCATAATGAATATTTTTTATGCTTCAATGAGATCAGCACCTTGTTAGGCTGTCAAATTGCTGAAATTGCCTATTCTATGCTGAATTGGTTAAGAAAACTTAAAGATCAAAAGTAAAAAATTGTGCAATAAAAAAATATATATATGATAGGATACTTCTTATGTCCGGTGGTGGATAAATAATGCCGACAAGTGGTTTAGATGATTCTTCTATGATTCCATTTCCTGTCTCTGATATTGCAACAGATTCTAAGTTAAGCGAAGTTTCAGGCTGTAACACGGCAACCATTATTTTTATTTGACAAATCGCGTGTGATTAATCTGAATTAGATTACAACAGTTGAAATAACTCTCGTAGTCTTATTATCTATTATCTATTATCACCAAATCACGTGCAAGAAAATATTCCAACGACCTTTATTGTAATTGTCCTGATTGTAGATCTGGCTGTGATTACTAATCACATGACTCAGCATTTGGAAATTATACAGTATAAAGAAATGTTCTGCAATTGTAATTATCGAAAACCATGGACGACAAAAAACGCAATGCAGAAAGTGCTGTTGAGATCCCCGATCAGATAATGGACAATAAAAAGCGCAACGCAGAAAGTGCTGTAGAGGTCACTGCTCAAAGAAACATCGAACCAGATCAAACTAATAGCACGCACGAACACTTAAATAAACGACAAAGAACTGGAGAAACATCTATAGAGGAAAATCCTTACTTAGCGCATTTAAACAAACCTAGCCGTTTAAATCAAGCGAACAGTGCACTTGATGGCTTTATCCCGGGAAAAACAACTGCCGATCAAGCCCGTAGAGCGGAAGAAGGGGTATATAATCCTTTTAATAGTAAAAAATTTAGTCAAAGATATCGCGACATTTTAGCAATTCGTCGTAAGTTGCCGGTACATGCGCAAAGACAAGAATTTCTAGATCTAGTCCATAAAAGCCAATTTGTGGTCTTCGTTGGTGAAACCGGATCTGGAAAAACGACACAGTAAGATTTCTGTCAGGCTGTTTCTTAAATTATTTTATAATCATATATTAATCACTATTTTTTATTTATTTAGAATTCCACAATTTCTTTGTTATGATGTTCTTCCTCATTTAAAGAAGAAACAAATTGCCTGTACTCAGCCTCGTCGAGTTGCTGCCATGTCTGTTGCTCAACGCGTTGCTGACGAAATGGATGTAAAGCTTGGCGAGGAAGTCGGGTACAACATACGTTTTGAAGATTGTTCCGGTCCAAAGACTATATTGAAGTATTTAACTGATGGTATGCTTCTTCGCGAAGCTATGAATGATCCTAAATTAGAAAAGTATTCTGCAATTATTCTCGATGAAGCCCATGAACGTACCTTGGCAACGGACATCCTTATGGGTTTAATGAAACAGGTTAGTTTTAATTAGTTATTGAAGTTGGAATAATTCATTCATTTTTACCATTACTATTATTTTTAGATTGCCAAAGTTCGTTCAGATTTGAAAGTAATTGTAATGAGTGCTACCCTTGATGCCGAAAAATTCCAAAAATATTTTAATGATGCTCCAGTTCTGGTATGTAACCTTATTTATTTAGAGTAGCTTATGGAAAGTAAACTTACACTTTATTTTTTTTCACGTTCCTGCAGACCGTCCCTGGACGAACGTTCCCTGTTGAAATTTTTTATACTCCAGAACCTGAACGTGATTATCTAGAAGCTGCTATTCGCACTGTGATGCAAATTCATGTATGCGAGGATCCTGGAGATATTTTGTTGTTTTTAACTGGTGAAGAAGAAATCGAAAGTGCCTGTCAAAAAATTAAAGTAGACTCCGAGGAATTGGTGAACCAAACAGATTTAGGACCTTTGAAGATTCTTCCATTGTATTCCTCCTTGCCTCCCCTGCAACAGCAACGTATTTTTGAAGATGCGCCACCACCACGTACTAAAGATGGAAAACCTGGCCGTAAGGTTATTGTTTCTACGAACATCGCTGAAACATCCTTGACTATTGATGGTATAGTCTATGTTGTTGATCCTGGTTTCAGTAAGCAAAAGGTATACAACCCTCGTATTCGTGTTGAATCATTGCTAGTTAGCCCAATTAGCAAAGCTTCTGCTCAACAAAGAGCTGGTCGTGCTGGGCGTACTCGTGCTGGGAAATGTTTCCGTTTGTATACTGAGAGAGCATTTCTTAAAGAATTGCAAGAACAAACGCATCCTGAAATTTTACGAAGCAATTTGGGTAGTGTTGTTCTTCAATTGAAAAAGCTTGGTATAGACGATCTCGTGCATTTTGATTTTATGGACCCTCCAGGTAATTATATAAGATTATCCTTTTTTTTTTTTAATATATTCGATGCCAATAAATTATTTTGTTTTAAAATTAGCACCAGAAACATTAATGCGTGCCCTTGAACTTTTAAATTATCTCGGAGCTCTTGATGACGAAGGTAATTTAACTGCTGATGGCCATTTGATGGCCGAGTTCCCGCTTGATCCGCAATTATCAAAAATGTTGATAGAAAGTCCAAAGTATAGATGCTCCAATGAAATTTTATCTATAGCTGCTTTATTATCAGGTAAGTTTAGTTCTTTTTATTGCTACTAACTTTATATTTTCTTTAGATATTGACTTTATTATAATATTATTTTGCCAAAAAAGTTCCAAATATATTTGTGCGACCTAATGATATGAAGAAACAAGCAGAAGAAGCAAAGGCGAAATTTGCACACGATGAGGGGGATCACTTAACATTGTTGAATGTTTATCATGCTTATAAAACCGGTAAAAAATTTTTTTTTTTTTTTTGAATTTTAAAGGTTTATCCACATCATTATACTTATTTAATCGCAATTTTATTAGAATCGGGAGATGCGGATTGGTGTTACAATAACTTTTTAAGTAATAGATCATTGAAATCAGCCGATAATGTTCGCCAGCAACTCAAACGTATAATGGAACGATGTGATGAGGAACTGGTCAGTACTTCGTTCACGGACAGTAACTACTATATTAACATACGGAAAGCTTTGACAGCAGGATTCTTTATGCAAGTAGCGCATCTGGAGAAATCGGGCCATTATTTGACATGTAAAGACAATCAGGTATAATACAACTAACGATATGATCACATGATTACACAAATAATCTTTTTTTATTTATTATTAAAATTTTGGAATGAATTATAGGTAGTTCAACTTCATCCTTCTTCATCTCTTAAGCATCAACCTGAATGGGTTTTATATAATGAGTTTGTTCTTACGACCAAGAACTATATCCGTACTGTGACGGAAGTTAAAGCTGAATGGTAAGAAGAATTTACATTATCTTTGATAAATTTATAACAGATAATAAAATTATCCATTTAAATTCTTTTAGGCTTTTGTATATAGCTCCTGTTTATTATGATCTTAAAAATTTTCCTAATTGCGAAGGAAAGCGTGTATTGGAAAAGATTTTAATGCGTAATAGATCTAAGAGTAGAAAGTGACTATATAAGGTAACTCGTTTATGAATGTGTCATACATTTGTTCTTTAGTTGATTAGTGTGTTGTGTATTTACTTGTTGCTGAACTAACAATGCTGCTTCCGTCCAATGAAACAAATATGATAGAACTGATACATTATATTAGTAAATATATGTTTGATAAATAACTCATCGTTTAAATTGATAGATAAGAATTTAATTAATAAATATAGGTTATATCGGAAGATCTTAGAAAACTCGATACATTCTGCAGAATTCAAATGTTTTAGCGTTAATGGAAAAATTCCTAGTTTAAATATTGTAGGTATGGTACTTACCTTGCAATTGAATGTCTAAATTGTTCATTTAAGAACAGTCCTGTTGTTATCACATTTGATCTTTTTGAAGAAAGCTGTCGTTGTATGTATTTGGTAAATATTTCTTGATGATATTTTCTAAAGGTTATTTTCTGTTTGGTTGTTTCTAATGATATGGATATGTGTTCAAGAAACAAATATTATTTTTTTACATTTCCAATTTATTTAATTTGTTGATGTTTAGAGAGTTGATATTCTAAAGGCTTTCTTATAGTTAATAAAATTTGATAGATTTATTTTTAATTTTAAATCTGCAAATACGGTAATTACAAATTTTTATAGAGTCAATAAATATTCTGTATTAACCTTATTATTTATAAGAAAACTATTTATTATAAATTAAACTTTTATTTTTCGTTTTAAGTAATTCCCACAAAGTTTTACCATTTTCGCGGGGATTATCTTGTTCATACAAATAATATGATAAAGAGCCTGCAAATACTGAAAGAATAATGTCACCACGACTAATTTAACCAATTATAATTTAGTTAAATTCTTTAATAAAAAAATTTAATAACTTTTATTGAAATAATAAAAATACCGTGATATTAAATATTGATAACGTGCCAAGGGAGGTACTGGTATAAAAGGCATTGCAAGAAAGAGAGAAAGAGATTATCAGTTGGTAAGCTTTACGATTCAAATTAAATGCGTACGGATATCACGTGTTACAGTGAGGTGAAAATTTCTTTGATTTATTCGGAATTACTGTAATTCTATCTGAAGTAATATATTCTTTATGGCTACTTTCACAAATATTAGAAAACAAATTAATGGATAGATGGTTTTTAGCACAAAAATGATACTTAGTTTATTAACTCCCATTTGCTTAGTAAAACTGGTAATTATCCTCGTTTGCTGAGGTTTGGAAAGATTTTCAGATTCTGTGTTCGCTTTGTTTTATGATTTCTAATCTATATTTTGTTGTACCTACTCTTTCCATTTCTTTCCTTACACAAAGTACAAAATAATACAACTTTATCATCTATCACTTCTTTTTTTAGCCAAGAATATATTTTAAACCAATTTTGATCGGGTTCTTTACGGTTGTGAGATCTTTTAATAGGTGCTTCTGTTTTTTTTCTACTTTGTTTCAGCAGAAGGAAAACCCGTTTAGACTATTTTTACTGTTTTTAGAACTAGATATTGTTGATTATAAGACAGTTAAAGAACAAAAAAATCAAAGAAAATGAAAGAAAATGAACAAAGAACGAAGTTTTCACATGTAGACATATTTTATGCTGATGATAATTATATAATGATAATGGAGTGCAACCCATTACCCGAGATTAATATTGATCTATTACCCAATATTACTGATCAATTATCTGTAGTATTGAACCATTATTTGAAAGAAATCATTTCTTCTTAATAAAGAAGAAACCTTTATAAGAATTAGCTCAAATAATAAAGAAAGGAAAAATATTTGAACTGGTTTTATAAAATATATCACTAGATAGTAATGAAAATAGTGATTTTGAAGATAAAGAAAATGAAGATGATGGAGATTTTGAATATTCTGAAGATTCTGAAAATGATGATGAAGATAGAGATTCTGAAGATTTTGATAATGTTGATAATGATAATGAGCCAAATTTTTCTAATATTAATAGTAATGATAATTATACCTGGATTATTTTTTTTTTTTTTTTTTTTATATAAAGACAAGTTAATAGAATTTATTATAATTATAGAAATTTCATAAAGAAAACATAATTATGTAAAGATAAATCACAAATATACCCTCTAAAAAGAAGCATAACTTGTCATGCAAGGTGAGAATTTGTAAAGATAGCAGTTGTTACCAACTACCCTTGGAATTAGGTTCTTATGCTTAATCCAATACCTTTCAATCCTGTATCTGTGATGTATTAAAGAAATTAACTAGTCTATTATACAATTGTTTTCCATTGTTACTTAAATCTAAATCTAAATCTATATTTTCATAAAGTGAATTATTATACATTTCATTTATTAATTTTAATACCTTGGAAACTTTTTTAATTACTATATCTCCTACCTTATATCCTAAGTTAATAATCTGCTTCATACCTATATCAAGCATATGAAGCAATTATATCTGGATTATTTTATAGGTATTATAACAGCAATATAAACTTTCTAATGTTACAGTAAATTCATTATTTAAATTTTTAAGATCTTTTCTTTTAATGTTAAATGAAAATAAATTTTCATCTTTTTTTAGTTTTAACTCTATATAAATTTTTAATATTTTATTGGTATTATATAAACTGTTATTTATAATTGAGATAATTTATATATCGCATATGTGATACTATCGCATTCCTGTTTATCATGTGATTTTAAATATTATATGACGTAATTTAGTGATTATATAAACTATATAAACAAGCTTTTTTAAACTTTTGGTAATGATCATCCTCTCCTCCTTTTTACACAATACACAATCGAAAAAATGGATTTATTTCCTGTTGATATAAATTCTCACAGTAGGAATTTCTTTTTATTTTTTACATTTTTAAGCCTATTAGAATAACTACTTTCTATATTACAGATAATTTGAATGAAGGTGAAAATGAAGAAGATAATTTGAACGAAGATAAAAATGAAATTAATCAAAGTCAGTAGCTTAGTAATATTTATTTCTGTAACTAAATTATCAAACTTATAAATAAAGTGATGGCTAACTAGATATTTTCAGATTCAGAAACCTTAGAAGATAAAGCTATCCATTCAGCAATATTAATAACACAATACAAAAAAATATTTCACCACGAGTTGTCACTGAAATTCAGAAACAAATGTATGAATCTGTACTATACAAATGTAAAAAAATACCTACTAAAGAGGCTTTTGAATTTATTAGAGATCAATTAGTAAGTATTAACAATGAAGTTTAATAGCTTAATTTACAGTAGTAATTCAAGTCCAGCTTTCTTCGGTCACCAGAATGAATTGAAATTAATATTTTAATTGGTTTATTAATTTAGGACCAAGGTAAAGTTTATGAGGATAATCAAACTCCTGTTGAAAATCAAGAAGAAATGAAAACTATTGAAGACCATTATGATTATTAATAAATATATTTAAGATTTTTATTGAATTCAGTTTCAAAAGAGTTAATTAAAGAAATATGGCGAATTATTCCCTATATGGTTCCAACTTCATATTAACATATTATACTTCTTAATGATGGAATTCATTTATGCATATACCTATTATTAGTTTCAAAAGGATTAGTTTGCCATCATTACTTCAAATTAATAATTGAAAATTCAAATGCTTTATTTTATTTAATATTAATGCCAATAAGATGGCTTAAGGATAAAGTTTGAAATTGTACTGATTTGATTTTTAAAAAACTATTTATTAATATATCATTAAAAAAATTAAAACAAACTGATATTATTTATCATCAAGATGATTTTATACCTAAGTATTATGATAACATTCAAGAAGTTCAAGTTCACCAACACATACAAAAAAAAATTAAATATAGTCGACTTATGGGATATTTTAAGTAAGCTTTAAATTATTCATTAAAAGATGATGATCAAAACAACTTGGATAGTATTTTTTTAACATATATTTCTGAAAAAGAAGTAAATAGGGAATAATTAGAAAGAAGAAATACTCTTAATAAAAATATAAATTCAGGTAATGAAATAAAGTTATCAGATGGGCATGTATATGATAAAAATAATATTAAAGATCCAATAAAACATCAGGCCAAAGGTAGACCAGCTGGTAAATGTCTTATTAAAGCTTATAATGAGAAATCAGATGTAGTAAAATTCATAAAGAAAATGAAGATCTTGAGAAATCAAATGAAAATGGACATAGATGTGGTTTGTGTCATAAAACAGGACATTATGCTCCAAAATGTCCTAATAAAAGTCATTAAAAAGTAAAAAGTTAATATGTACTTTAATAGTCGTAATAAATTATATGTAGCATATTTGTATTACATGATTATGTACGATATCACGTGTTATTATCTGGGCGATAAATAATATTTTCCATGTCATGCAATGAATAAATTTTTTCTTTATAATTTATTTCAAAGCAAATGCTTTAAGCTTTATAATATTCTACTTTAATTATATTCAGTTCTAATAAGCTAAAAAAATATAAAATTAACAATTATTTATATCCAATTATAAACTAGTTAAACCAGTTATAAAAAGGATATTATATAAAAATACATAAAGCTAATACCAATCATTTTATCTATGACATAATATTAGTGATATATCTGCTACTTAAAAACTATATAGTTTTATATCAGTTTACATTATATTACTAATATTATAAATTTAATAAATAGTTAACCTAATTTTAAAGGAATTAAAAACTTTAATAATTGGTTATTAGTTTATTAAAAGAAATATTAATATAATAAGAAAAAAAGCAAGTAAATAAAAGAAATACATAACTAAAGAATTATAAAAAACTTATATCTTCTAATATTATATTCATTAATCAAAGATATACCAATTACTTTATTTTAATTATATGTATTTTTATATAATTAATCTTATATACTACCTTTTTCTTGAAGTTACTAATGGATTATAATAAAATTCTGGATTAGTAAAAATATATTAAATAATAAAAAGCTCAAAATAATGCAAAAATAAATAATATAATAAAGTTTTTAAATAATCTTAAATGTTATTCTATTAAAATAACCACTAGTGATAGATTTGAAAACATTTATTCTACTTTTTACAATATTTATTATATGAAATCTTTTAAAAAAGATCAATTAAAAAATCTTTACTTATTTTATGTATATTTGCAAAATTCTAACAAACTGAAAATTATAAAAAAAGAAGCTAAATAAAGCATTTCTAAAATTACTTAAGATAAACAAATTAATTGAAAATAAGCCTAAATCTGCATTTATATTTTCATATATGTAAATACATTTTAGATTATAGGTCTTTATCTTTATTTTAATATTTTAACTTCAAATAAATAAATAAAATTTTAGGTATATATACTAAATTTTACCAATTTGAATATTATATTATTTTAAATTATAATAAATTAATTAGTTTATTTTTTAAAAATTTAGAATTATATAAAATAGCAAAATAATGAACTTAAATTGATAAAAATCATGATTGAAAATTCTTTTCTTATCTATTTTTTTACTAATTATAATAACAATATCTTAAACTTAAATATTATAAAACCTAAAAAATCTATTGGCAATTTAATTATATTTGATAATTTTGCAAGTGATAAATATTAAAATTTTCTGAGACTTTCTCTTATCAAGAATGAATCAGCTTATAAAATAGAATATTTTTCTGGATTATTAATAAAACTGAAAAAACTATTTTTCTAAACTATATTTTGAATCTACTAGTAAAATTTTATAATAATTTATATGATGAATTTTTTATTTCTATTTATTTTATAATCTGGGTCTGAATATTAAATATATATGTAAAATAGCAGGCAGATTGCGATTCGCTAGAAATTAACTATTTTAAAACTGGATATATTACCATCCATGAAAAGCTTAATATTATAGATTTTTCAGATCTAAATAAAAATTGTGAATATATATGTCAAATTTTTTGAAGTATAGATTCTTTATTAAAATAGTATAGTATATTTAATATCCATATTTACTGTATACTGTATATAAATAATACATTTTTTTTTTGCACTATATAATCTGCATGTATAATCACCAAGCTAGTGAAATTGTAAAATATATTACCTGTAGGATAAAAATTATGACCTACCTATTCTGGGTCCTTTAATCTATAACAAAGTTTTTTTTTTTAGAGAAGTTTAGAAAAATCAATAAAGTGATCTTGAAGATTCTTGATTGTAAGATAATATAACTATCAGTTTAAGAATTTTTATGTAGTAATTATCTAGCGAACTTACAGAGATTATAAGAAGAGACCAAATATTTGACAAAACAAGTTTGAGAGGCAGTGAGAAATGATGGAATTTCTGACAGATAGAAATATTTAAGTATTATTTCTTATAATAAGGGTTATTATTATATTAATGAAAAACTAAAAAAATTTAACTGAAAAGTTAATTTTTTTAATTCACTATATTGATATATCTTATATAGTGCTAAAACTTAGGTAAAAGAGAAATAAAATCAATTAGTATACTGATTACAATAAATAACCTTTGAACATACTAGAATATTATTACAACAAGAAGATTATGTTTTTCTTTCTAATATAAATTAAATAGATTTATCATGTTAAAATGGGTGCAGAATCTTAAATATTATCAAGATAATGAAGAAAATCTCATTAGTAAATAGTTTGTTAAAAAGGGTATATTGGGACTGTGTGACATAAAGATTTATACTCTAATGCTTAGAGATTAGTGGTATAAAGATAAAGCATTATTAAAATATCTTCAAAAAATTGACAGAAGCACATTCAGTATTATTATATAGATATAAAGCTATAAAATATATTTTTACAAAAAAAAATTATCTATAAATTTTTAAAATATGTTTGATTAGCTATTTTTTTACTAACATTATTTCATTAAAATAAAATAATATACTGTATTTGTTTCATCATAATGCATGTAGACATATATAACATAAATTAATATATTTTTGATCCTCATTAAAATATATATAATGTAATAAGTAATACTCTATAAATCATCTGTGAAATTATACTTGTACATATAGATACCGTTCAAATTATTTTGGGATATCATAAATATAATTTGGGATATAATTTTAAAATTTAGGTGGCATCTATACTTATGTGTTAAAATAATTTCACATAAAAATCGATTCTCTCAAAAAAATATTTTGAATTTTTTTCCTCACAATATTTAGTGAAATAGTATTTATTAATATGTATATTTGCTCTAAAGTTACGAACTATTACATGAGGTTTATTCTGACTGAAACATATTATTTAATGTTATCAAGTCTTAGTAGTAAGTAATCAAGTAAAAAAAAATGTATATACATTACCCTCAACGTCTTTGTAAATGTTGAGATCTTTAATGTACATTTTACATGTCTTTTACTAATGAACATAAAATTTTGGTGTAAAGTGCCTTGCATATTTTTTTTAACTCTTTCCTAAACATGAATATGAGTCAAAAAGAATATAAAAGGAAAATAGAGGCATTTAAAAGAGCAATGTAGGTAATTTTGGATATTTATTGCTTCATTTTTAATATGTAAATATTAATTAAATACTGCTAATATGAAACTCTTTTTTTGGATGAAACTCTTGACATTATATATTCTGCTACCATTATTTATCTAATAAGAAAGGGAATAACTTTACTACTGCTTCTTTAGATTAAAGATCTAACAGAATGTGTAATAAATTTCTCATTATCAAAAATAACTAATTTTAAATAAAAATGAAAGTATTAAAAGTTTTGTCACAGATTAATATATTTTATATTTAATCTTTTTTTTTGTAATATTTAGTGATAAAATTTATAGCAAATGTTAAAAGTTTGTTATTACTAATTAAGGATACTAGTCTAAAAGAATGATATTATCAGAAAATATTTTCTCATGATGTTGAGAATTTCTGCTACCTCCTAACTATAGTAGCAGAACAGAGTACTCTAAAAAGATAGAATCTGAATGTGCACTTACAAATATAAGATATGGGATTTTTTAACTTTGTAGTTACAAATCTAACTTATTGCATTTGCTATAAATGAAAATTGGGTATAAAAGTATTATAAAGTTCTTGGTATTATATTACTAGATGATAAGTCTACATTTAAAAGATTGCTTTTATTAACTAAATAAAAGTGATACAGATGGTTTGAATTGAAGGATTTATAAACTAAGCAAAAACTTGCTACTTCTGGCTAATCTGCAATAATAGTTAAAACTTTGGGATAAAATCAGATTATTTTATTATTTATAAGAAAGTCTATGCCATTTTCTAATGAAATAATCAGATCTAGTAAATAATGTAAAAATTTATGAAAGGTTTTACAAACCAGATTTTTATTTGCAACTTCTAAAATTGGTAAATATCTTAAAAGTTGCTTTGCATTCAGTTTATTATGATATCATATTAGAATATTATCTATCGATATATATATTGGATGCAATTGACTTTTTCCTAATATATCTGTAGTTGTAACATCTGAATATAAGATAATTATCAACAAATTGAAGCCCATAAGTAAGGAACTTTGTGTAGTCTTTTATCATATTTTGTTATTTTGTTCTTTATAAATACTTTTTCCATTACACTATAAAAAATATATAAAATTTAAAATCAAATCTTATTAGATAATTTAAATTAATTAACAATTACCTCATAATTTTCGTAAGATAATGCAAAATCTTGCATTATATTAGGAACAGATAAGATATTTTTAATATATTGTATTAAATTTTGATAATAAAGATGATAATCTTTATTATTATGACATGTTATAAAAACTTTATTATATGCTAAATATGAAACCTTCATGTTATTCATGAATGCTCATCTTTTTTTTAATATTTTTTGGTAATGGTGATATTATAAGATTTGAATATTTATTAAAAAAGTGTATAATATTATTAGGACCATGACATATATTACCTAATATTAGGTTCATAAGAGGTTCTACTCCCCTCTCCCCCCTCCCTAGGTAAGATTTTTTTAACTAATAATATTTAAATATATATATATAGTATTAATTTTGCCTAATAAAAATGCATAATTTTGTATTATGTAAGATTTTGTTTTATCCCTATCCCCTAAAATATTACCTAATAAATGTCATGTCCCTAATTGAATTAAATCATTTTTTTTAGCAAAAATTTGTTAACAAGAACTGATTTTCTTGTTTAAATAAAGAAGAAGAGTATGAAGAGGAAGAACATGTTGAAGAAGAACGTGCTAAAGAGAATGTTAATAAGGAAAGGAATGTTAGTAGAAAAGAAAGTAGTTTCAATAAAGAAGATAATGAATCCAAATTATCATTTAGTATTGATAAAGGTAATCTGGATATCAACAGCTTAGTGAATAACTATCATTTAATAAAGAAATAATAGTAAAATTTTATACTCATTTATAATAAGTATATCTTGTATTTTAATTGAATTTTTTTTATAATAATAATTCTAAATTTTCTAAATAAGCTGCAATTTCCTTATATTTTAAATTGAGTAAAACTAATTCTAATAAAATAGATTTTTTTAAATAATTTTTGAAGTAATAATGCTTATATTAGTAGTAAATTATCAAATTTTACATATTATTAGATCTATTGCAATATTGGATATAAAAATAAATTTCATAAATTTTATTATAAATTGCAAATTTGAATTATTAACTAATAAAACATGCATAATTGATTTATTTTTTGTAATAAATAAAAATGTATGTATAAGCTATTGAATTTTCAAATAATTACCTAATAACTTTCCAACCAATCAAATTAGGCTGATTATTTATTATTGTATGTGATTTAATCATACATATCATGCATATAACTAAAGCATATTTTATTTATTTACTTTTAAATGTTTCATTTCTCTTTCAGTCTTTCTTTAGTTTTTATTTAACTATAAAGAATTTCATTATATTTAGCAGATACAGAAATATAGAATTATTATGTTTGTTAATTCGCAATTTGTGAGAAATAGAAAGATCTACACTAATTTCGCATTTCTAGGTGTGATAGATGCTGAGATATTTGATAAATCGTAAAAAACAAATAAAAAATGCAATATCTTGATATCTATCGCACCTAGAAATGCGAAATTAGTACCATTTGATACGTCTCAGTGAGGTGAATCGAATGAGCTATATTTCATTGTTTTATAATCACTGGATAGTAAGATAATTAATAAATTGTATTTTTTAATTCTATAATATACATATTGGGTACCTGATGTATAGCAGATTTTCTACATTTTGGGTACCCAATATTTATAAGATATCTGTAAAATAGATCAGTTTTTGACCAGTATTAGTACCTATAGGAAAAAGAGTTATTACTGTTTTCTCTGTCTATTCATAGTGACAAAAAGAGGACATATTAGTAGTAAGATATTAAGAAAAGTGAATAATCTGGATCCAATTTTAAAGATTTTTAATAAATTTTAATAAAATTTTAATTATAATTTATAAAATTATTTTTTAATATATTTATTAGATAAGTAAATTTAAAATAAATAAAATTATAATTACAGTATATAATAACTATTTANTATAACTATTTATTATATTGAAAAAATATTAAGTGATGTTAATATATGGGTGTTGCGCAACAGTGTATAATATGTTTAACAACTGTTGGTATAGAAAAACGTGTATATATCATCAATTATCATTGTGATAATATTCAATAAATAACTGTATCATTAATTATCATTATGATAATATTCAATAAATAACTGTATCGTCAACTAACCTTATGATTAATTTTGATTCAGATAAATATTGTTATAATATCACAGATATTTATTGATATTTATTTAAATATGTTGATTATCAATATTTTTATTATGATAAATAATGATAAAAAAATATATATTGTTATATATTACTCGAAAAAATTTTCTGATGTAGTTATAGTTAATATTTTTATTTCATTTTTTAGTAGTTATTTTTTTTTAAAAAAAAACTTAGTTTAACTTCTTTTTTTTCTTTTGTAATTTCTTATTTAAGTATATAATTTTGAATGTAAATAACTAAAGAAAGCTTAGATTTGATTTTTTATTACTTTTATTTTTATTTTTCTATTATTTCTTTTATAGAGAATTATTTTGAATAAATTTTAATTAGAATGGTTTAGCAATAATATATGATCTGCACCAATAAATCAAATCTGCCAATATGAATATTTTAGCTGTTAAAAGTTAAGTTTATAAAATAATTTAAAGCAATTTTAGATAAAGAAATATAAAAAAAGTCTAAGTGAAAATTTGAAATAGCATATTATCTATTATTAAGTTGAGGGTTTTATGCAAAAGAAATTGATATATTAATAAGTCAACTATTAATAAAGTTTATAAAATTTTTAAAAAATAGGGATGTGTATATTAACAAAAAAATTTACAAATTTAAATATTAAATATTTATTTAATTTTAGGATGATTTTAATGCTCACCAGAGGTGAATTTCACCACATCATGTGATTTTTATTANATAATTTTATATTTATTAATTTATCAAAGAAATTTTGGTAAATTTAAGATTTATTATAAAAATGCTTTTTTTTTATTTTGTTTAATAAATGATTTAAAATAGAAAAAAGAAATAAATAATAAAAAAAAAAGAAAAGTAAAAAAAATCTGCATTTGCAACCATCTACAGTCGGCGCTCTTTATAACAAAGTTGGTGTCCGGGCTGATCTAACCTTCGTTATAAAATAATTCGGTAATACTATAACGAATAATTCGGTATAATATAGCGAACTTCGGTATATGTTACAGTGTATTTAAAATTAAAATTNATTAACTTTTTTTGTAAAATTTAAGTAATTTAGAGTATTAAAGCATTATATTATTTGTATTTTATTATTTATTATCGCGTTATACAATTATTTATTAGTATTAGTACTATGTATTATGTATTATGAAATATTAAGCTATATTAATAAAATTATCAAGAATTGTTTGTTTTGCAGAAATAAATTGCTGTTTCAAAGCATCTTTCTTCAGTTTTTTAATAAATTTCACCTCTTCCTTTTTCATATTAAAATTAATTTCCTGCTGCTCTAAATATAAAATTATCTTATCATAAAATTCAATTGCTTCTCCATGATGAATTGGTGGTAAAGGATCAGAAACTAATTCATCNACTTCTTTCTCTTGACTATTAGGAAGAACTACCTTTAAAATTTCTTCATCAGATATCATTTCTGTTGTAAGCTCGGAATTGTCATATTGAACAAAATTTTCAGCAGTAAAAGGATTATCAAGATTAAGTTTGCCAATTAAATCTTGAAGTTCTTCCAATTCTTTAATATGGTCAAGATGAACTAATGTTTCGGCATCCATGGCATCAAAATTTATGTCAATTTCATCAATTTCATTTTCAGGTAAAATATCCGCCTTTAACCAACAATTTGCAATTGTAGATTGCATAACGTTCTCCCATGCGNGTGCAACATATTTGATGCACTTCTTAATATTAATTTCAGTAGATTCAATGCCATACTCATTAAATTTATCAAAAGCCTTTATTTTATTACATAATAATAGCTTTCGATATTGTGCCTAGAATAAAGAAAAATTAATTTATTTAAAATATAATCACCAATGTAAATAAATGATATTGCTATATTACTTACTTTAAAACTGTTGATAATTCCTTGATCNCATGGTTGGAGGTGTGCAGTTGTATTTGGTGGAAGGAATTGAATTCTAATATTTGTGAGATTTGTAGTTTCATATTGAGAATGAGTTGGTGCATTATCAACAAGAAGGATAATATTTNGGCCTTGCATTCTCATTCTTGCATCAAGTTTCTTGAGATATTCATTCCAAATAGACACCTGCATCCAGCTCTTTGAGTTCCAGTAATAATTTACTGGAAGAGTATTTTTAGCAATATTCTTAAGTGCTCTGGGATTTTCATATTTATGTATGAATAATGGGCGCATCTTTTCACTTC